>JANHGN010005422.1:0-12500 GCA_024605025.1 Megaceryle maxima | reverse complement strand
CTTTGGCTTCCATCATTTTTTTCTACATGTTTTCTTAACACATTTCCCACACCAGCTCTCAGCTAACAAACATCCAGACCCACCTACCTAAGGTCTCCTTAGTGTGTCCTTTACTCTTTTGTTAGATAGCAATTCAAAATTCAAATTAAAAAAAAGATGCTAGAAGACAGATTTTTTTTTTCTTTTATGATATTCTCTTTTATATACAAGGGCCAAGAAGGAGGTAACTGTATAATTAACTTTAGATGTGCCTAATGTAACTCCATTATCATTGATGAGTCTTATGGAGAGCCACTGAGAGGGAAATGTGCCTTCTAGAGTTTCACGGTGGAGCCAGCACTATTAAAGAATATTTTAGTATTTAGGGCCTGATTCAGCATATTGCTGAAGGTTATGGATACTATAAAGCCTTCGAGTCGTCCCTCAGGCTTGTGGGGGAATACACATGCTTGCACAATACACAAGTGTAAGTTGTCTCCAAGCTGGGGCCTTGTAGCCTAACCCTTACTTACAAAGAGTCAAAAAAGAGACATGAAAATTGTCTTGGGGCTAAAAGCTGGCACATTACATTGTTTCATTTCAAATCTGCACTCCCTTTGTTATCTATTTTTTGCATTTATTTTTATGGGATGGTTGCTCCTGGTGCGAGAGGGTGCGTTAGGGGCCATTAGCCCTTCTGCACCCACAGCGCTGTGCCAGCCACCACCCACCTGCCATCTGGGGACCCCCTTGGACAGCAAGAGGCCAATGGCCGCTAATCGGAAAGGTGGTAATTTTAACATTGCTACAGGTCACCCAGAGCTGACTGGTTGCGGTACGTGTTGCACACAGACCAATAACCAACACCTAGAGCTCTTTCCCAAATCCCTAAACCCAAGCACTTCCATCCAGCAAAGGGCACAAGAGGAATATGAAGCAAATCCATGTAGGTGTTAAAGGAAACACAACCAAAATTCCCTTCCAATCACTTCCATAGCAGTCAGTACACAGAGAACCAGGTGCTGCTGGGGATTTTCTTTTGAATAAAATTATTGCAGCCCAAGGTATTGAAGTTTCTATAGGCAGTGGGACACAGAGCATCCATTTGATGTGTTTGGGTGTTTGGTTTGTTTTTTTTTTTTTATGGTTTAAAGCAATCCATACCTATCTCTGAAGATCTTAAGCCAAACACAGCACGTCAGGTAGGAAAGAGGCAAACGTTCCTGACAACAGTACCTTGCACGCTGAAGCCTCCAAGCCCTGCTTGCCCACAGGAGAGCCACTCAATCTCATGTAAGCTTCATTGACTCCCATTGTCTTCCAGAGAGAAGGTTTACTTATATGAAATCAATGGCAGGCTCTGGGCTTATCAAGCAAGCTGATACCCACTTGGGTGTCTCTGTGTATAAACGAAAATAATTTTGCAACAAAATTAAGTGGTTCCGGGAGGCCAAAAATTTTGCAACAAAACTAAGTGGTTCTGTGAGGCCAAAAGAATTGCTTTCTGGAGAAGCCAAGCAATTCCTCAGGTTTCAACAAATAATCTGACCCGGGTAACTTTTCTCTATCTACCGTTATGCTAATCAGAACCGAGAGGTCTATAAATGTACTTAAAGAGACAACTAAAAAAAAATTAATCTGGTGTTTAACTTAAAGGTCAACTCAATACATATTGAGAAGTCAACTGAAATTCTGCCATTAAATATAATCACTCCTTCTAGAGTGGTAAATACTGTGTGGAAATACCCATCAGGAGTCAAACGCTGATCTCGGATGAACACAGGATTAGAGCTGTGCAGAGATGGAGGCGAGCAGGGCTGACCTTGCCTACAGAGCCCTTCCACTCTGAGCCTCTGGGTATCAAGACCCAGGCCACTGGAAAAGCTCCTTTAAATTCTATAGAATTATATAGAATTATGTATAAATAAAAAATTCTGTGTTTCTTTTTGGACTTCTTCCAGCTTTATGGATTTCTGCTTTCAAGCATTTTTCTGTAACTCTAAAGGCTAGAGAGGCACTTTTTTATAAAAAGAAAGGAGCGAGATTTGTCTACGACCATGTGGGTACCAAGGCGAGAGCCTTTTGGAAATAGGAAACTGCCCCAACCCAGTACAATCTGGAAGACTGAGGGCAGCTGTGGGACCCTGTCAGGGCCCCCCTGCTCCTGCTGCTCCACTTTGTGGCAGGCGTCCATCCTGAGCTGTTATTCTGCACACGACCATCTGCAACCCCAAAGCACCTCTCCTGTTCTTTAAGAGAAAGAAGTAAATTGAGTAGAGGCTTAACTAGCATTTTACACATGTACTGAATTAGTCTTTAAATTTTAATATATGGAAGGTACATCACAGGCAGTATCTTCTGAAATAGTGTTAAAGGTTTGAGTATCAGGGCAGGGGGAAGGCACAAAGGTCAAATTTAAATCCAGAAGGTAGCATAAAATATTTAGATAAAGCTGTTTGCATACATTTTTGTCTAGCATGTGGCCTGGCAGTGTCACCGTCAGTGTGGGCTCTGGAATTCATAATCCACTGTGCTATTTTTTAAAATACTTTGATTTGTTTATTAGCTGTGCTTTCCTATTTCCATGCAATATAGACATCGACAGTGAATAGACCTTTTCTAATTGAACTGATAGCTTGAAAGTGAACATGTCCTTGAATTTACACTGAAAGATAGACAGTGATTATTTATAATAAGGGATTTAGTCAACTGCCTTTTCCATTTGTATAGCAAGGACTTTATCAACAGACCATGTTTAGGTAAATAGTGCCAAATAAGATAAATTCTGTATTAAAGGACGAATGTCTCACAGTGTCAGATGTACAAGGAAGAGACATTTGGCTGATGATATGTCCTGTAAGTATAAAAGAGAGTATTAAGATAACACTTCATGCTAGCATTCATACATCAAAGTTCGGGACTGACCTGTTTCATCCAAAGTGAAAGCGAGGATGCTCTTAATTCCTATCTAAGATTAATTTAATTCAGAAGGCATTCAGCCTTATGTCCTGTTTTGCAGCTTTATGAGAATTGCTGGATTTGCAAAATAGCACGGCTCTATGCACGTTAATAAATGGTCTGTGTTTGTCTAGCCAGAGTTGAAGCCTTTCTTTAGAAAAAAAAAAAAAACAAAAAACCACACACACACACACAAAACTCTGTCTCTGTGAGCTTGCTTGCTTTGCCCACAATATTAGAGCTTAGCTATCTCCTTGCTGAAGGGCCTATTTGTCTGCTTTAAGTGAAATCACTCAATTCTCAAAAGTCAGTGGAGGACTTTGGAAGGGGGAGGGCTGGGAGAGGCCACTCCAAATAAGTTCCATTAATCAAAAGACACAGTCTAATGTAACTAATATTTTACAATTAGAGAAGACAAGATGGAACTAAAAGCCATCTATCTCTCTTACACCACATGATCATCGATTCATAATCAGAAGACTGAGAGTCGCACAAAGATGCATTTACAGGGCTGGGGGAGGGGGCTTGGTCGGAGCCGGAGATAATGAACACGATGAGAAGGAGCGGCGCTGAAGGCTGGGGAAAGATGACAGAGTGGTTCAATGGTGACGGATGACACGAAGATGAGTACTGATACCTGACAGGCAGCGAATGATGACTGCAGTCCTTTCCCACCATTATGATCCTCAATTATCTTGGTAAGGACTAAGAGGGGGGAAGAAAAAAAAAAGCCGAAGTGGCTCAGCCCATCCGTTTATTTATAAGCTGGGATAATGCTAGAGTGTGCCAGGCTGCTGGGAAAGGCCACCTTTTCACAATTGGATCAGCACTTTATAGGAGCTGTAGTTTTCATTGTCAGCGCTCATGGGCACAAGGGGAAATGGGTAAAATACAGTACTTGTCCATCTGTTTTGTAATAAAATTCCTAAATCTTCAAAGGCAGTTATTTTTTTTCTTTCACTGCCACCTTCAGGAAAAAAAAAAACAACAAACCGAACCAAAACCCTGGGCTAACCAAAAAGAAAAAAAAAAAAATCAAAGAGAAAAGAGAAAACTCGCTTCATATTTGCACATAGAATTAGCAGGCTGCAGCCCATGCTCCCAAAATTACACACACAGATTTATCCAAATGTATAATACGTGGCAGGCAACGAGCCAGCATGAACAAGAGCTGGAGCTGTGAGAAGCACAGGAGCAAAGTGAGAGGGAACTTTTAGATTCTTCATTGATTTAGGGAATTATTAATAAAAAGGAAAGAAAGTTCGCTCGAGACTGCTTTGTAGTTGCAGAAGATGCCACAGGCTAGCATTTCTATACCGAAGAATATGCCGTTCTACTACATTATTTATTTTTAAAGACACAGATCTCCTAGCTATGTTGGTGTTGTTGCTTTTGAGAAAAAGAAAAACAAATTAAGATTAATGTTCTACACAGCTCCCGACAGCAGTAAATATTTGATCAGAACAATTCGCATTTAAATGTTGACATACTAAAAATCATAATTTGGAAGAAATATTTCTTCACACTTAAACCATAACTTTTCTTTCCCATCCCCTTCCCCACCTTGTCCTCTTGGAAAAAAAAAAAAGTCAGACAATATAGCACCACATTTCCCACCCATGGGGAAAAAAGAACCACAAAACCAGGTCAAAAACAGCTCTGGTTTTTTTTGTTTTGTTTTGGTTTGTTTGGTTTTGGTTTTTTTTTTTTTAAGAAAAAAAAATGGAGAAATAAATAATCATCACATGCACTATACAGGTCACACATGCTCTGAAATTTTGCCTGTTTTTTCCCCTCTTGCAGCTTTACCCAAAGCAGTGGGTGATCAGTTTAGCAACCAGTGGGGCTGGTTGCACAGCAGAGCAGTCTGCATGGGCAGAGGAGATGGGCACAGTGGGATGCCCACAGAGCCCTGCTCCCTGCCGAGCCAGGGCACAGCCACACAGAAAATGTGCCCTGCTGCACATTTTTGGGGTGGCAACAGCAGTCTAGTCCATCACAGCACCAGGTTTACAGGGCTGTCTGCAGCACAACCTACTAACCATGGACAGGAACAAACCAGCAAAGAACCATCTATGGCACCAGCCTCCACATGCACGGGCAAGGATGAAGAACTGGGTGGGCAACCTAAGCTCAGCTAACACTTGGAGAGCTTAAATCCCAACACACCAGGCTTCCCCTGACGCCATGTTCTTCCCATATACATTTTCTGGCACCAGGCCTGTCAGCACAACAGGTTTCTTAGCAAAAACAAGACACATTGGAAAGGAGCAATGTCATCTGTTGTGGAAGCAAAAAGACCCCCAGTCACACATGTTCCTGTTAGCCAAGTGGCCTGTAGTAATAAGCACTAAGAACATTAAAGTTCAGCAGGTGCCTGTCCTTACCAGAGATGTTCAGATTGGTGGAGATCTAGATTTTGGCTACATACATTAAATAAAATAATAGATAGGGAAATAAAAAAAAAAAAACCCACCACAAAAACTAGACAGTGAGAATTAGCCTAAATATACTTGCAATGCCTCTATCAGTAATGGCTACCTTAAAGCCCTGAGTGTGCACTGGACCACTTGGACATACTGGGCACTGATGGGTTGAGGGTGGTTCCAGTTGTCAATCCAGTTGTCAATGCCAAGGGAAGGTGAGGTTCCTTCCATCAGGGCTCACGTCCATAGGGCTACGTGAGGCACCACTTGGTTGACAAGCGGCACGGCCCAAAGAAGTGAAACTGTGTGACACATGGAGCTGCTTTTTAATGCTGGTGGATTCCACCCTCACTTTTGCACTGAGAATACACACTCTAGGCAAGCTTTGAGAGGAACACACTGAACAAACCACAGTTGTAGAAGAAATGCAGTAGTCATCTCACAGATAGTATGTGCACAACGAGAAGCCTCACCGGTACGAGACTATAAATATTCCAAGAAGCGTCTCCCAGAATTCCATTTAGGAATTCTAATTATGAACAAATGTCCTTAATCCGCCCACTTCATACATCTGAGATTTAAGACAGGTTGAGTCCATGATCATCACCCTAATTAGCCTAAACAAAAGCTCCAGATGTGAGAAGCATGGTTCTAATGCAGGGGTCTTAATAGCAATTGATCAAATATCGTATAGCTATAAGTGGTTTTCATAAATAACATATCCTCAGAAGTGATGATAACTGACACACTCTAAAATGCATTTTGTCAGTGATGTTTTGCAAGAGCACGTGCCTCGCTGGCGTGCAAGTTGGACCCATCTCCCTGTAATGTTATTTCAGCATTTGTGGTAAAACAACTCTACCACCATCAGTGGATTCACAATTGTGTAAAATTGGACTATCACAGTGATTAATTGGGCTAACTTAATCTGTACATGCAAATTAAGTAATTGCACTCACAAATATCTAATTTAGCATGTGCATGCAATAGTTTAATTTGCACATACAATCATACTATTTGGGTAAATGAAGTACACAATTATGAATGGGTTTTTTTCTGCTTTTGTCTACATGTGTAAATTATCTGGACAAAAAAAAAAAATCATTATTAATATTGAATCCAAAGAACCAATTGACAGAACTTTTATCTGTCAGTATCGCTTCTGTTTTCCAAACAGCTATCAGGATAAACTATGTGTGCTTGTGAATTAGAAGTCAGACTAATAAATAAGCTAAAAAAGAAAAGAAAAAAAAAATCTTACAATTACAATTTAGTTGGTTTTGCTTGAATACAATACCAGCAAGCATGAGAATTGGAATTTTGCTTGAACTAAGCACTACAAGACTGAAGCTTTAAACTAAATTTTGAAAACTTTTCAGAAAAGGATTTGATTATTTTTATAGTAAAAGATTTAGTTATTAACATAATATTAAGATTCTGTTATCAACCGAAAATTAAGATGCTGGGGTTTATTCTGCTAGCACTTTGAACCACAAGGGCAATGCAACGGCTGCCATTCAACATGCAGCAGCAACATAAACGAAAGTTTACCATTTATTCTCCCTACAGCTTTTTTAAACAGTGGGAAAGAAATATTACTACCTGCAAGCTGCATTCACAGTTTCATATAAAATTAACCAGGAATTAGCTTCAAATCGAGGAAGGGGAGGAGTGGGGGGGATAAATAAATAAATAAATAAATAAAATAGCAGGGCTATAAGCAGAGCCAAAATTAATCAGGAATTAGCTTCAAATCGAGAAGGGGGGGAATAAATAAATAAAATAAAATAGCTAGGCTATAAGCAGAGCCCTAATTACACAATAAGTGGCAAACTCGGAAATAATTATGTAGCCGGGCACTCCGCTAAAAATCTATCAAACGCCTCATTAAAATGCAGATTACTGGCGGCTTATTACGCGTTCGCTCGCTAGTTGGACGAAAAGAAGAAAAATATATTATGGATGCTTATATGTATATATATATTTTATATATATATATATGTATATATACGCATCTCTGAGCCGTTTGCTGTAGCGAGGGTGCCGGCCGGCGGCGGGAGCTCCCGCAGCGGCTGCGCGGGGTGGGCCGCGGGCGGTACGCGGCGCGGAGGACGGTCCTGCAGCGACACCGCGAGGCCGCAGCGCAGCGCAGCGCAAGGCAGCGGAGCGCAGCGCGGGGCAGAGCGGAGGAGCGCAGCGCAGCGCGACACCGGCGAGAGCGATCCCGCCGCAGAGCCGGTTCAAGTCTCGGTTACCTCCCGGGTCTGAGACCCGCTCCCCTCCCACGCCGCACACCTTGCCGGGTGGGGTTTACCTTCATCCCTACAGCCGGACCCTCCCGTAGCCATGGATACAAAAACAACCCCCCGAACTCCCGAAGGTGGCAAATCGCAGATGCTATGGAGCACCGTGTTGGCACCGGGAAGGGGGAAGGATGGGTTAGGGGTGCAGGTTCAAGCTGGCAAACCTGCTGAGGTGACAGAAATCTGTTGCAAGACAGATTGAGCAGCTCCACGGGGCTTATTTTTAGGTGGCACCGCTGATGGTGAAGCTTTGCTCCATGCAATGAGCCACTGCATTGAATTTTTAACACTTGTGCAGTAAACTGGCTGTTTTGGGGAGGGAAACTGCCTAATTTCTGTCATTCTACATGAAGACGAACAGGGGCAAGAGAAGTACAGCCATACAGTTGGGACTTCTGCAGCCTCACCAGCCTGTCAGGCATGGCCTGAGCCCCAGGACATGCTGATAGCTGTGGGCTCAAAGTGCATTTGTACTGCTCAATCTATCCTTCAAGCCTCCAGCAGATGCAGGGTGAGGGAAGCACTTCTCGCCAGGGCCTCCAACAGCCTCAGCTCTGGGGTTGGCCCCACAGCAGCTCCCAACTGACTTAAGTTCTAGTTTCTTAGAGGACTCTGTTGACTTCAAAAATCAGGTATTTACCAATAAAAACAGTACAGTGCGCTCCTTTGCTGCATGCACAATAGTGTTGAAGGGCCACCATGAGTCTCCCACACCCCCCTTCAGAAGGGAAGAAGCTTCACCTCCTGCAGGCTTTCCACAGGCTGGGGATGGGCTGCTCACATGGGACAACCTGAGTGGGCAGCAGCGCTGGTCCCCTGGCAGCATGCAGGTTACAGCCTGGTCTGAGGCTCACAGAGCTGAGAATGAGATCAGGTTTTGTCTCAAAACTATCTGTAGCTTCTCTTCTGCTGTCTTACCACTGATGCGAGACCAAATCTTGGCCCTGGTAATATCAGATAAAAACTCTCCTTAAATGGAACACAGAACTGCTCTTTCATCCTGGAGGAACTTTGCTATAACAAAAATAACTAAGTGAACAGAAAAGAGACAAATGAGGGGAAAGGTAGGGTTAGAATTAAATAGAAAAAAAAAAAGAAAAGAAAAGAAAAAAGAAAAGAAAAAAAGAAAATCACATCACTAATTGACTCAATTCCTGGATTACAAAGCCAGAAGGCACCACTGAGATCACTCCTTCTGACCTCCAAACTCATGCAGTCTAGAGGACTTCCCGGAATTAATCCGTGCTTTGAGCTTAAGAGCTGAGGCTGAACCAGATGATAACATTCAGAAAAATATCCTCTCTTCATGAAGTAAGAAAAATCTGCTCAAATCCTCGTTACTTTGTGCACACGGCTGATTATCTAGCAGGCAGAACTCTCTTCTGTCAAATGGCTCTTCAATGTAAAGTTTGTGCTCCAACTGCTTGATAAACTCAACTAATGACGACCACTGAGATCTCTTCCCTCCTAGGCATGCTTTCTAGCTTTTGGGCATTTTCATAGCTCTTCTCTGAACCCTTTCAAACTTGCATATTTCTGTAAGACAAATACTAGACCTGGAAATGGTGATGGCACCAGTGACAGCTGCACAGACAGCACCACTTTCAGCAGCCTCTGGTGGGACCTCCGCAGTTTGCATCAACCCCACAGCCAACAAACTGCATGCTCTTCAAGCATATATTTATTCCCTGTGAGACCTCTTTTAGAGGTCCTGTCCTTAGCGCAGAAGAGCCCATCCATTCTTTAAGTCTGACTTGGGATCTTAACATGTGGCTTTAAGTTATTTCTGTGCAACTGGGCCAAATTTGTGTAGCAGCATTTTGATCCAGAGCAATATGGATTGCTGTCTTCCTGGCTACCTACTTACTAGCCACAACCTCTGAGCTAGCTGCAAACTTCCCAAGTAGCCAGGTTTTCTACCATGCAACTGATTAAAAGGACAACCCAAAACAACCAAAAACCCCACACATAAGATCAAAACATATTAATACAGAGTGGTTTTCATGCGTAAACTCTGAAGTGTTTTTAGGAATGGGTTGGATTCAGTATTGCTATTTACAAACAGAATATAAAGCACCAAAGTTGACTGACATTCCTGGGGTTATACTGACATCCCCAGGGCTATACTTAAATTCCCAGTGTTACGCTGACATCCTCAGGGTTACACTGACATTTTAAGGTTACACTGACATCCCTGGGGTTACACTGACATCCTCAGTGTTACACTGGCACCCCCGGGGTTACGCTGACATCCTCAGGGTTACGCTGGCATCCCTGGGGTTACGCTGACAGACATCCCCGGGGTTACAGTGACATCCCTGGGGTTACACTGATATCCCTGGGGTTACAATGACAGACATCATGGGGTTACACTGACAGACATCCTGGGGTTACATCATAATGCAGTGGTGCAGAGTCCTGACAAAACTTTAGAGTCCGGAGTTTAATGGAGCACCAAATCCACACTTCCAATTTAACAGCTTTCTAGTAGATGGGTGATTTTTTAATCCATTCAATATGCACCATATATTAATTTCCCAGTATTAATTTGAAGTGATTCATTAACTTGGTATTGGCTTACCTGCAGTAATCAAAATGTCACATTGCAGAAAGACAAAAGCCATACAGAAGTCTATGCATCCCAACCTTGCTACTTTTACCAAACCAGTGTGCAACCCCATCAAAAAATCACATTAAATTTGACAAGATTTGTTTTCACAAACATGTATCGACTGGCATTAATTATGTTTTCCACCATTAATTCTTTATGAAATGAGTCTGAGCTAATCTATTTCATTATTTTCCCCAGACAGAAGGAAGTCTGGTAATTATTTAGGTCACAAGATTGCCTTACTTCCAGCTTTCTGAAAGTTCACTATCCAAAACTTAATAAAAGCCACACTTAATTGAGCCCTCTACTTTCATCTACTTATTAAAATGCTTTGACCATTAACATATTTCTCTGTTTCCTAAAGGGTAGAGGCCCATGCCAAAGAGGAGAGCCCACCTCGAACGCTGCACACCAAGTGGAACAGGGTGACAGAGCCATACGTGCCTCTGAAAGGAAATGAGACAGGTAAAGTATATGGCGCTTTGATATACGATAAAATGTGTGACATTTCTAACAGCACATTTTACCATTCGAATGGCCTGGATAGTTCAGCTCTAGGTCGAGGCACATGTGTAATAACCCAGCATGCCTGCAGTGAAATGTGCCCTTGGGGCCAGGAAGGCCAATGGGCTTCTGGGTGTGTTAAGAAAACTGTGTCCAGCAAGCATAGGGAAGTTCTCCTCCCTCTCCACTCTGCCCTGGTGAGACGATGCCTGGAATACTGTGTCCAGTTTTGGGCTCCCCAATTCCAGGAGACAGGGATCTATGGGAGAGAGTCCAGTGGAGGCTACGAGGATGAAGGGACTTGAACATCTCCCCTTTGAAGAAAGGCTGAGAGACCTGTGGCTGTTTAAGTCTTCAGAAGAGAAGCCTGAGAGGGGAATTTATTAACTTCTATAAATATCTGAGGGGTGGGTGTCAAGTAGAAGGGCCCAGTCTCTATTCTGTGGTGCCCAGTAACAGGACAAAGAATAATGGGTATAAGCTAAAACATAGGAAGCTCCACCTCAACATGAGGAGAAACTTCTTTCCTGTGAGGGTGACAGAGCCTGGAACAGGCTGCCCAGAGAGGCTGTGGAGTCTCTTTCTCTGGAGACTTTCAAGACCCACCTGGATCTGTTCCTGTGTGGCCTGCCCTGGGTGACCCTGCTCTGGCAGGGGGGGTTGGACTCGATCTCCAGAGGTCCCTTCCAACCCCTACCATTCTATGATTCTATGATCCTATGTACCTCCAAACTTTGAAGAGATTCATTTGTAGACAGAACATGAGTCAGACAATTCATTAAAAGGACCACACTGATGAAGCAGCACATGCCATCCACCCACGGTGTAAGAGCAAAGTCTTGTTTGGGCTCCTTCTGAGACAGGTATTGCAGCAGTCACCACTAAAGGGCCACCATTCACTTGGAGGTGAAATGCAGCAAGTGCTGTTCTGTCCTTTTCCCTGCAACTCAACATGGCAAAACCACCTCAGCTACCATGCTGGCACCTTCCAGTCCTGAGTACAGATGCCTTCCCCTGCTCTGAAACCTGCTGCTGGACATGCTCTGAGTAGTCCTCTTCTGGTGGTGAGGCAGAAGCTGCCCACCATTTATTTTGACACAGGTAAAAGTTTCCAGCAATAGGGGCTCCTGAAAAGCTGCAGAAGTTTTATACAATCTGAAGGCAGAAGAAGCAACTATTCATCTTCCCTTTGTCACTGCAGCTTTTAGGGTCAACTCCTCAGGCAGTATCAAGTTTACACCAAGCAAAAATAATAGAAAAAGGGTAATACAAGGATATTTAATTTGAACTGGAGTGAACCTACTAATTTAAGGAAAGATAAAACTTTGAGCTATGCAATTCTGTTTGTCTATCAGATAGTTTACGGAGGGAATAAGACTGTCACCAGAAATGCCAGGCTTTGCTTGAGCTGTCCCCAGGGGAAGAGCTGGTCCTGCAGGAGGTCTGGAGCATATGCCACCTTGCCCAGGAGAGCTGTATGGGGTCCCTGGCTGCAGGTGATGAGAAACACACAAGGTCCCAGTGCAACTTGCTCAGACAGGTCCCCCCCAGGCTGCACAGCTTCCTGAGGAGCTGGGATGCTAATAGCTATTCCTCCCCTCACATGTTTTTCCCTATTTCCCTATTCCCAGGGACAGTTCAGAGGAATACCTTCATTGGTCCCCCCCTTTCACTTTTTACCCCTACATTTATATATATATATATTTCTTTTTTTTATTT
>JANHGN010005421.1:0-15339 GCA_024605025.1 Megaceryle maxima | reverse complement strand
AAAAATCTCTCCCTTCTCTCTGGTCTAAATCCCCCCTCTTTTTGTTTGAAACCATCACCCCTTTTCTGTCCACAGACTCTTCAGAAGTGTCCTAGACTCATTCTCCACTGAAATTATCTTTTCTGTGCCCTTTGCAAACGGCTGCCTCATCACTTAATGTGCAATCAGATCACTTTAAGGGGACTGTCTTTTTTTTAACAAAAAAAAAAAAAAAAAAAAAAAAAAAGATTGGAAGTGAATTGCAAATGTTTTATTTGCAAGTTGGAATTTAATCAAGGAATTAAGAAGGCTGCATATTAATCAGGGGCCAAACTCTGGTTGTTTCCAATGAGTGGCAAGAGCGCTCTGAATCTGCCTCTTCATCAGAGCCCTCATAAATATTCATCCAATAAATAGCAGATTGGATGCCATTACAGGGACAAGAGAGATTGAAACCCAAGTATCTGTGGAAATGAAGCAGCTGGAGAGTGTCCAATCCTGCCCCAAATAACAACAGATGGGCACGAGGAGGGCTGAAGAACGAGCCCCGCGCAGCTCTTCTCTCCGGTTCTGGACAAACGGGGAGATTCAGCCTAATTCTCTTCAGGGAGAAATTCAGGTTCTCAAACCCCTTTCGGGGGCAGCCCGAGGCTGGGTTTGCCCCGCGCTCCAGCTGTGCAGCACATCTGGGGTCGCATCGCGGCTCCACAGCCCAAATGCGCTCTCTTTTTATCTGGCTTTTCCCCACGAGAGGGAGCTGCCATCCCGCCGAATGCCGCTTCCCCGCCGGCCACACTCGGGCTGGGCCACTAAACCCCCCTTTCTGATCCCTGGCAGGGACTGGCTGCAGGGGGCAAAGGGTGAGCCCCCCTCGCTCGGCCCCTTCCCA
Organism: Megaceryle maxima; assembly: GCA_024605025.1. Classification (NCBI taxonomy): domain Eukaryota; kingdom Metazoa; phylum Chordata; class Aves; order Coraciiformes; family Cerylidae; genus Megaceryle; species Megaceryle maxima. The sequence goes on along the minus strand of JANHGN010005421.1, from coordinate 14,471 downwards.
CCCCCGGGATGAGCACGGCAGAGCTGGAACACGCTGAGAACTTTTTGCTGCCCCTCTACTCTGCCCTTAGCGAGGCCACTTCTGGGGTGGTGTGTCCAGTTCTGGGCTCCCCAGTTGAACAGGGAACTCCTCCAGAGGAGGCTCTGAGGATGCCGAGGGGCTGGAGCATCTCTGTGCCCACGGAAGGCTGAGAGCCCTGGGGCTGTGCAGCCTGGAGCAGAAAAGACAGAGTGGATGTGATCAATGCTGATCGATAGCTAAAGGGCAGGAGTCAAGAGAATGCACAGCCTCCCAGGTCAGAGGCTGGTAAGGCCACTGTCTGGGAAGATTAAAAAGATCCAGTTTTAATTAAAGGGCAGAGGGAGCAGCTGTCTGGAGCTCTTGCTCTTTTCTCTCCCAGCTGCTCTGAATTTGACTTTGGGGATTCTCCTGCAGATGCAGAGAGGTCCTGGGATGGACATCATCACCTTGCCTGTCCCACTGGTCACAGGCGAAAGGGTCTTGGGGCTGTGGAGCTCCCATGACACACAGCAGCTGAGGGCAGCCCGACCTATTCAGTGTCCCCAGACATTCAATCAGGGACTGGGACTTGACCAGTCAGGACTTATTTTCAAAGCAAAAATGTGTGGCATCTTTTAAAATTATTTCAAGGGGTTTAAGAACCTGCTCACAAGCTTGATCCTTCAGCTACAAAGGCTCCAGAAACATGAAGGTGTGGAGTCAAGCATCATCACGAGGCTTTCACATGATCTGAAAGACAAAAGGGAAGAAATGAAAGGAAATCAAGGCAGATCCCTTTGGAGTCACACCTATTGCCCTGCCGAGACCTCCCGCAAGAGTCACAGCTTTCATTCTCTTCCCCTCTCCTGTGAAAGCCATGGGGGAAAAAGCAAATGGAAGTCCAATTTCTGCAGCCTGGAGTAATTAGAGGTCCTCTGATTACTGCCATTCAAGGCTGATGAGGCCGGCGTTGCTGGCTGCAGTTTGCACTTGGACAAGCACCACTTGTTCCGCTCTGGGGCCACGTGCGCCAGCGCTGCAGCTGAGTGTGCCACGAGTGCTCGGGCACAGCCCTGGCAGGAGGCAGTGACGGCTGCTCCCTTCCCTCCCAGCGGAGACCCTTCCCATGCACCAAGCTGGGAGAAGAGACACCCACCTTCTCAGCAGCCAGGAGAGGGGACATCCAGCAGAGCGGGAGATCTACCATCTCCTGGACCACTCCTGTGCAGCATCCCTAGCAGGGCATTGCTTCCCGCTTCGTCATCCATGGTTACCTGTCGACATCACCCTCACTTCCCACCCCAGGGACATTCTGCAGCCCAGGGGCCACCACACCTGCCCGTGGCAAGGGGCAGCACTGCCACATGAATAATTCAGGGAAATGAGATAAAAGTTTCCTTCAACGAGCTAATGCATTGATTAGACCAAATTGCCTCCCTCACCCTCAAGGAGGTAAAAATGAGCTAATCACCGTTTGTTCTCTCTTGATAGATGATTAACCACAAATTAGAATATTAAACAGAGGACTTTGGGTACGTAAATTAACAGCTGAGAACTAAGTTAATTATTGGAGGAGCCATAAAACTGCTTATTTTTATTCTTGGATTATTGTTTGATGCTTTTCCCTCTTAAAAAGGAGTTATTTTTAAAATGGCTCATTCTGCTGCTCATGGCCAGGAGTGCTGTACGTAGCTGGGCCTGCCAGGACACGTTGGGTAGATGAATCTTGTGCTCCATCAGCAACATACAGGGGAAATGAGCCTCCCCTCAGTGCAGGGAATGGTGCTGCCATCCCAGACCGTGCCCCAAGCCAGGCCAAGCAGGATGCCCAAGGGGCATGCAGGCAGCTGGAGGAGCTGATCCTACTTCTCCAAGGAAAAGGTCAAATTTGGATACTGGCTGTACCCAAAGAAGTGACACCACTCTTCCAGACTAGGACAGGGCCATACGGTGTCGCGGGGAATTAACTTTGTTAATAGCCCATTGATTTAAATGTAAATGGTGAGCCTGGCTGTTCTAATGAGCCGGCGAGATCTTATTAGAGACCAAATTAAAGGTTTGTGGGTGTGTGCAGGAGTGGGCCTGAATGTGAGACAGCAGCTTCCATGGGGGGGGAAGGTGCTGTGGGGGTGGGTTTGCACCTGGGCAGAGAGCAAGCACCTTTGGCAGAGAAGGGGAGGGTGGCTTTGGGGCTAGATGAGTGCTGGAGGTGTTTGCTCAGTGCCTGTCCCGTGGCTGGTGCCTGCAACACCCTGAGCAGATAGGGAACAAGGGGCTGGGGAGGTTGTGCCACTGACCCCTCAGGAGCAGAACTACAGCCCTGCATGTAACAGGGGCCAGCCCCCAGAGAGCAGGGCAAGGTCACTGCCCTCGCAAGGGGTGCACATCCCCCAAGCCCTCACTGGGGGGTTTTAGGGCCAGCAATTGCCCCGAGCCAGCTGCTGCTGCAATGAGCTCCTTGCAAGCAGCCCTGGTCCTCTTGATTTCAACGAGCGGTGCCAACTGCAGCGGTGGCAGCAGCCACCAGCACAGCCAGTGCTCTCTGGGGTGCACAGTCCTCCTTTGGGGGGGTCCTGCCACCCTGCTCCTGCACCGGCAAAGGGGGAAGGAGCGTGCTGACAAAAGGCTGATTTAATTACTAGAATTGTTCTGATTACAGCCTGCAAACACTGTTATCTTGTAATTATTGCCAAGAACATGCCATTAGTACATGATTAAACACAACGTCTTGTGGACTGCTAGCTGATTGTCTGATGCCTTATGAACTTAATTACTTCATGCTGATAGAAAGCAACTGGAAGGATGGAGAAGGACAATGGCTCCTGAGGGAAGCTGGGGCTGCCTGCAATGAAGGGGCCCTCAGCTCCCTTCCCAGATGCTTGGCCCATGTCCACAGATGTAGTTACAACCCCAGCCTCTCAACAGCCCCTGCAAGCATCAGCCAAGACACAAGCAGGGTCCAGATTAGTGCCTCAGTCCTTTCCTTGCTCAGTCAGAAGGCACCTCCCCTGTTTCTAAACTCCTCCTCAAACAACCAACAAACATAGGGCACCAGCTTTCTGCCCAGGTCTCTTGCAGTTCAAGTCTCTGTTCAGCAGAAATAAAACCAAGCATTTGTTCAGTACGTGCAGATGACAAGGTGGCACTGGGGGCATCTGGAAATGCTCCGTGTCTGGTGGCTGTGGGACAGTCCCTACTGGCTGTGGGCACGGCTGGGTGGATGAATGTGGGATGCTAATCCTTGCCCGAGTGCTGCTGTCCCAGGACACTGGGCTCGGGATCAAAAAAGCAAGAGGGTGAAGGTCCTGCCTGCAGCCCTCAGGAGTCCCATCCTTGGGAGCCTTCAAGGACAACTCAGCAGTGCCTCACAGCCCACGACAACACCATCCGGGAGCAGCTTGGTTTCCTTCCAGGAAAAATCAAGTAGCCGGTTGCCTCAGGGACCCTTCAGCACCTCTCACACACTGTCACCCTGCCCCAGTGACAAGGACATACAAACTAATCCTGACATCTCATTAGCAGCATTAATTCTCAACCTCATTCTTCTCTCAGCTGAGAGATCAGCACTGCCACTCACCATGCCCTGCTCCCCTGGCCGGGGATGGGGCCAACTCTCTGGGCTGCTCAGGCTCTGACTGAGCCAAGAGCGAGAAAACAGACTTCTCTCCTGCTTGGGTGGCCTCTGGCCAGTCACCCACATCTCCCCGACCCCCCCCACACTGTGTTACCTGCTGTCCTGGTTTGAGTGAGAACAGAACTAATTCTGTTCAGTGATTTTACTTTTCAGTTCAGCTCTTCTGACTGCACTGTCTGCGGTCAGCAGCTGTTTCCCAGGCAGTGTCTGCTGCTGGCAGTGATAGCACCCCATGGGCAGAGTCCCTACCAAGGGTTGGTGTGCAGGGCAAGACCACTGCTGGAGCTTGTGCACCATGTTGGGGGGTGCAGGAAAGTGAAAGGCTGCACCTGCAGGGAGGAGGGGACAGGGCAGGTGACCTCAAACTGACCAGCGAGGGATTCCAGCCCATAGATGTCCTATTTGGTATAAAGCAGAGGGATCTGGAGGGTCTATAGGTTTTGTTTGGCTTGCTAGTTATAGGTTTTGCTTGCCTGCTCGCTTACCCTCTCTCTGGGGGCTCCCGGGCTCCTCTCACCTCTTGGCCACTTTGCCAGCTCTGCTGGGCTTGGCTCAGGTCCTCTTTTGGTTCCTTCCTCGGAGCATCCAGGAAGACTCTGTTCTGCCTTCAATCCCGATCTCTCTGTTCCTGAATCCAGTACCAGAATCCAGCTGCTGAACACAGCTCCCATCTGCTGCAGGGCCCAGTCTGGGACCTCCTGGTGCCTGCTCCACAGCACCAGTGGTGATGGGATCACCATCAGGGGGTTGGGTTCCATACTGATTTTGTATAGATTTGTACATATTCTATTATTATTCTCATTAAAGCTCTTCTAGTTCCCTTCTCTAATCACTAAGTCTCTCTCCCTTATTCCCTTTGGGGAGGGAGGGGGTTTAACAGAGAGCACCTGTTATAGATCTAAGGGGGCCGCCCAGACCCTAAACTGTGACACCTGCTGCAGAGGAACCTCCACCTCCCTGCAGGAACCGCATCCCCTCGGCAGCCAGGACACCCTGCTCTTCAGCTTCCCAGGCACTGAACTCATACAGCTCTTAAAGAAGGATGCTGCGGGTGCTCAGGGCAGGCTCTGCCAGCCCCAGGGCACACCCAGAAGCTCCCAAAAACTGGGGGTACCTGGCTGGGTGCATTTATAGCTGCTGGGGTGGGGTGGCTGTGGGAGCAGGTGATGCAGGGAAACCCCCCCAGCCACTGTAAGTCCTTTCAGGTTGATCATCTGCAGGCCCTTTCTGTGTTTGATTTCTAAACGGGGAGTGCAGCCTCCTGGAAAAAAGAAAGTCGAAGAGGAAACCTAAAGTCCCTCCTCTCTGGAAGAGGTTGTCTCCATGTTTCTTCATCCCTTGCCTGCAGCATCGGAGTTAGATGGGTATCCCATCCTCTGCGTGATGACATGAGAAACTCCACTGCTGGGCAACAAATCGGCCCCATGAAAGGCAAAGGAAAAGGGGGAAACATGTTGGAAATGGGTCTATTAGCCCAGCCTGAGCTCAGTAAAGGATCTATGAATAAAATATGAAAAGCACGAATTTATAATGGCTCATAAACATTTAATCCCCTTATGCAGAACATACATATTTTTATATCCAGACGTATGGGCTGCAGAGCCCTCTATTTATGGCAGCTCAGTCTGGGTAAGCAACCGGCTGCTGGGCGAATGCAAATGGCTGGGGCTGGGCCCACTCAGCCCCTTCCTCTGCTTGGCCTCCCCCAGAGCCCAGTGGTGCACGGGTGAGGACGTTTGCCTGTCCCCGTGCCCCTGCCTGTCCCCGTGCCCCTGCCTGCCCCGCGGGACGCTGCCGGGGTGAGGGCTCGCATGGCACCAGGGAGCATCCTCAGGGACACGGTCACGGTGCTGGCCCTCACCTCGCTGCAATGGGGACAGCTCTGTCTGCTGGGATCTGCATCACCTGGGGCACAGAGAGAGGGGCTCATCCTGCCACCCTCCCACCCATGCAGGGTTGACCCCTTGTGTCGCTGCCGGGGGATGATGCTGGGGCTGGTGCTGCTGCCTTCCCCAGCTTCTGCTGGATTTACTCCGGGGCAGATGCTGGACTCGGGAGTACGATAAAGGTGATAAATGCAGAAAAGGAGAGGAAAAAAGCAAAATGGTCCCAGTTTTGGGTGCTGGATTGTGAGGGAGCCCTGGTGTGATGCTGCCTGGTCCCAGTTACAGCTCTGTCTCCTCAGCGGCGTTTGCATTTCTCTGCAAAGATGATTTCCATTGCAATAACTTTGCTCCCATCAGGAGGCAGCCTGGTGTCAGAGCTGCTTTAACAACTCACTGAAAATGCCTTTTCTGTGTCTGCTCCTTCCTGTCCTTTCTCTTTTGCCCTTTATTTCCTGTCTTGCAGGAAAAGGAGAGAAAATCCCCAGCAGATTTGCTGTTTATAGAGTCGTGTTCAACACGAGCAAATCAATACAACAAACTGTACAGTATGATTCCGGGCCTTGAATAAACAAGGTCCCAGGCAATTTAGCCAGGTGCCTGTCATGTTCAGGTATCCTCCAGATCACAGCTGAAAGGAAACCAAAATGTCTCTTTGCAGGAGTTAATTACAGCTCTAAATTTCTCTTCTCTCTTCACCACCAGCGCTGTATCATGGGGCTTTGGGTCACAGGCAATTTCAGCCAGGCTGGAAGAGACAACATGCAGCTTGTGTGCCCAGGCAGTGAATTCTGGGGATGTCAGTGGGGACACAGAGGCGAAGACAGGGGGAATGGGGCAGGACTGAGCCTGGCTGGGCTCTGGAGATGGTTCAGGGGGAGCAGTGGAGCACCTGGGGTCCTGAGCTGGGTGCTGCCCTGAGCTGCTTTATCGTCTGCGCCCAAATCTCTCACTGCCTTTACCTTTCTGTGCCCATATCTCTCCAAGCTCCTCGAGTATTTTGAGACCTGGGGTGACTGAAGCTGGGGTGGGATTTGGGGGTGGGGACTGCTACCATTCATCATATGCAAAGGGGGTTGAACCCGGGCTTTTGATACAGGCACTTGCCAGAGTCAGATTCTGCTTCTTTGACGTCAGTCCCCACCAAAGGCTCCTGCAGAGATGTTGTCGGTGGTGTCACGCTTGCAGAGGACTCAAGTCCACACGCTGGCTTCGCTCCAGCCCCACACGCTGTACAAGCCAGCAGTCAATGCAATGGGTACAACCGTGAATTACACCAGCAACAGGGGATTTTCATTAAATGGGAAGAATTCTCACCAGTCACCAGCTTATAACAGGCAAAAGCAGCTTTTAAATGCCTCTTGGTCTGATCTCCAACAGGAGTGGTGCCCATGGGAGCAGATCCATCAGCATCCTTCAGGACCGATTCCGGGCATGTCACCTCGTGACTGCAAGTGCCCCTTCATTAATGTTTCTGAAGTGCTTTGAGATCCACAAATGAAGGGTGCTGTAGAGAGGCAGTGTTATTCAACCCACAGACAAGCCATCAATCATCAGGCCTGACTGTTGCAATATCATATTTCTCATTGATGGAATTAGCAACGCCAAGCTCCCAGCCCGATCAATAGCCTTAAGAATTCCATCAAGGTCATGTCAGCTTTCATTTCCCTCGGCATGTTTTCCAAAAGAAACTCATTTCTAAAATCAAGAAGTGAAGGCGTTGCCTACATCTGGCACAGCTCCTGCTCCAAGGTGAGGCCTGGGGCAGTACTGAGGGGTGGGACCCGCAGCAGCCTAGCAGGAGGCATCTCACCACCCATCGGATGCAGACACCTGGCTGAGTGCGGGTACCACAGCCGGGCATCCTCTGCTGCCTACACACCAGAGCGGTGTTTAGACTGGCTTAGAAATGGCTTTGATGGACAGACAGCTAATGACTGCCCAGTTAATCCAACACCCTTCTAATGCCCCTTCCTGCGGGACAACAATGTATTTCCATCCCAAACGCACCTAGATTTCCAGATTCTCCTCACTAGCAAATCCTTCTCTCGCTTCTCCTGCTGCTCTTCTGCTGGGAAGGACGAGCTGTTCTCCAGCTGCGGGGCAAGTCCTGGCCCTCTGCATCCCACCAACTTGTGCTTTCTGTTGTGCCAGAGCCTTGGGGCCACCGCTGAGCTGCAGTGACCAGCACCATGCTCGGGATGGTGGCTTTTCTCCGGGGAAGGGGACACGTCGGTTGAGAGCAGCTATCAGCAGAGAGGTTATTATGGAAACACAGGACTATCAGATGAAATGGTCATTACATTTCAAAGCTACAAACAGCAGCTGGAAGCAGCTCAAGCCTCAGAGGTCTGATGCCTCAAAAGAGTCCCTGTATTTACCAGTCACACTTCAAATTGCTGTCTGAACCAAAGGATGTGATTGCAGTTTAAAAATGGAATTACTGTCTGTTAAGAGTATGCTGGGAAGTTAATAGAGACCTGCTTACTGGGGTTTTGGAAACATGTTCCACTAAAATCTCTCTGCAGGCGCTTTGCAGGTGACAGCCACAGGTTTACTGCAGGTGCAATAGTAGGTGAGCAATAACAGGGGTGCAATAATGCTAATAATAGGGGTGCAATAATACCAATAGTAGGGGGGGAATAATGACAGGGGTGCAATGGGAGAGCCCCTTCCTCGTGGCACACAGGCAGGCAGTGGCCTCGGGCTGGCAGCCCCAGGAGCAAAAACGGCTGGGTGCTGGGGATCGAAACCCATCCCAAGAGAGACGCAGCCTCCCCTGGCTCATTGCAAAAGGCAAATGGTTGCCCCCAGGTTTTCTGGCCCAATGGTGGGATTAGGGAGGAGAATGAGCAGCTTGGTCTGTAGGCAGCAGCTTTGGCTCTGGTTCTGGAGGGACTCGGGGTGGCAGGAGGCCTCTTAAAGGCTGTTCTGTGCTCTGCTGACAATCCTAATCCTCCCTCGCATCGGCGTCCTGCCATTGTCTAGGCTTTACAGGCCCCAAATCTGTGCTCAAATCTTTCCATGTGTATTATTAATCCTGTGTCTCCCTTCCTGGGGAGATGGATTTAATGAGAGTAATTACGATTTGCAAGAGAAAAACTGCTCAAGCTGCAAAGAGTGGCAGCAATTCCCCTTTTTCTCTCTCTGCAACAGTAACTCTCAAGGCACCAAGAAATCCCCAGGTTCCTAGCTTAGGTCGAAAACAAGGTCCTGCAGCTCTACTCCTGCAAGGAGGCCCCTGTTCTTGCTGCTAAACCTGCTGCCCCAGTCTCTGTCTGCTGGGAGAAATGGTCCCCATCATGTTGTTAAAGCAAGCTGCCATCATAGCACCTGCTCATGGGGTGGAAGCATCTTCCTGGAGCCAGCACCCCACTGCAGATAGTCCCAGGGACCTGCTGTAGCCCACTGAGACCCTGAGTCCACCCTGGAAATACCCTTGGAAGCAACAAAATCCTAATCTGGAGCCTTTCTGCCCCAGCCTGGTCCTTGTAAGCATCCCACTGGCTGCTGAGAAATGGAAGGACCAAGGGCACTTACTGATGGGTTGCCTCTTGCAGCATGTTTATTTCAAGTCAATATTTTTCTCTTTGTAGTTTGTGGAACAATTAACGTTTTGCATTAACTCCCATTCCCTCTGTCTTACTTATTTATTTACTGCCCACATTGTATTAAATCTTGGATGTATCAGTTGCAAAGCCTGTATTTCAGACAGATAATGGCCAAAGGTGCTTGGGGAGGGCACTCTGGGATGTGTAAAACTAATTTTTGTCTAAGGATTTGGCTCAAGGTGGAGACAGATTTTCACAGCTCGCCTCAACGTGAAGGGATTTGCATGGACATAAAGAGTCGTGCAAACTCAGTGCTTGTAGTGCCTGTGTCTGCGCCGCTGCGCGTTGGCCTGGGTGAGGCGAGTCAAAATCCAAACACACGGTCTCAACAGCATTGGAAGAAAGGAGGAATATAATACTTCCCATAAAAATCCATCTTCCCATAAAGATGGATTGAAAGGTGCTCTGCTCCTCCTGGGATAAACTCCCTCCCTATCTCTAGAGAGCAGGCACAGGGTTTCATGGCACCGTAAATCCAGCTTCAGGGCTTCTCGCACCAGATAAAAAGCCTCTGTGGCTATATGACATAACACACTGATCCAGTATAAATTCACTCTGCCAGTTCCTATTTGCTCAGGCAGTTTTGATAGGCTATGTCTGGGTGACAGCTTTATGCTAGATCAGGTATCATCCATCCTCCTGCAAGCTGCAGCAAACTGGACTAAATTTCTTATTGTCTGCTGGGGGCAGCTCCGCGTGTGTTGTGCTGATCCGGCTCTCGGCCGTGTGGCTTTGCCATCCCAGTACCAGGGATGTAGCGTCGCTGAAACTCATCTGCTGACCTCCTTCCAGGGCTGCGTGGGAATGTTACTGGTTTGGAAAGGGAAGAAAAGGAGAAACAGGGTATTTTCAGTTTGCAACAAGAGTTTTCTCCCTTGCTCACTTTTCCTCCACCCCAGCTCTCGGATGTGGCAAGCATGGATTAAGCAAAACCCTCCTCTTCTATCTCTGAAGCTACAGCTTCTGCTCCCCATGAAAGGCTGAGGGAACTGGGGCTGTTTAGTCTTGAGAAGACTGAGAGGTGACCTTTTTAATGTCTAGAAATGTCTGAAGGGTGGGTGTCAAAGGGAAGGAGCCAATCTCTTTACAGTTGTGCCCAGCAATAGGACAAGGAACAATGGGTATAAACTTGAGCATAGAAGATTCCACTCGAGCATAGAAGCTTCCATAGAAGGTTCAACATGAGGAGGAACTTCTTCACTGTGAGGGTGACAGAGACTGGCCCAGGCTGCCCAAAGAGGTGTGGAGTCTCCTTCTCCAGAGGCTTTCTAAACCCACCTGGATCTGTTCCTGTGTGGCCTGCCCTGGGTCATCCTGTTTTGGCAGGGGGTTTGGACTCGATGACCTCCAGAGGTCCCTTTCAACCCCCCCTCCCCCTTCTATGATTCTATGATCCCCCTGCCCTGGGAAGGCACAACAGTCTGAGCCAAAGCCCTCTGGGGGCTGTTTTGATACCACTCGTAGCAGGTCACTGAACAGGAGGGGAAAAAAAAAACCCCCTTGTCCTTTCTAATGTAGCACTTGTCAGAAAAGTATACAAAAGGAGAGAGCTGTAGAGTCCATTCTTATGCATATGAAGAGCTCGAGTATTGATCTTGTTCTTCTTTACCTTTCCCCACCTGCTTACACCACTTCCTCAGGTACCTGCAGAATCCAAACGCTGGGAGGGAGAGTGAGCCAGGAAATGGCTGCTTCCTAAAGCCGTGGGATTTTCAGTGGACTTTGGTGAGGAGAATTAATTTTTAACATCTTCCTCTTACAAAAGTAGCCCAGAACATTGTAACATTGTCTGGGCAAGAGCTGCAAGCCTTGATGCACCGGGAAACGTGATGCACCTTCATGAGCTCAGCAAACCGAGGGGCTCTGCGTGCTCTGCCCTGGAGCTGTCACAGCCAGGAGGGGTTTGGGCAGGGTACGGGCAACGATGCTGAGGGCTCATGTTGGCAAATATGGCAAACCTTGTTTGAAAAGGCAGTGAAGTGCAAAAGCCTTGGCAACATTGGCATCGGGGGGTGTAAGACCGACGCAGGGCACACGCGTGTGCACGGGTGATGTGCGGATCCGCCACCGGGACTGGGAGCTGTGGGGATGGTCACCCCCTGCCCAAGTGAACGCCCTGTGCAGTGGGGCCTGGGCCTGTGGGTGAGGAGAGTGCATCTTTCCCCACCCATGTTGCAGCTCCCTTCAGTCCCCACAGTGGGGTGTGCACATTAATGCTGAGCGTATCCCAAAATAAATGCACTCCCGGCCTCTATCTCGGCACGTTCTTCGCACTCCCACGTCTGCTGAGATTCAGGACCCAGGTCTGCTCAGCCATAACGAGCTGCGAGGTGTTTTAAACTATTTCCTTCCCTTTGCAAATCCTCCTCCTATTTTCTAATACACTGAACTATGAAATTAGGAGCCTGCGTGGCAGGCGCGTGAGCCCTCGTCGTCGGGATCTTTCCCAAGCGATGGGAGACGTTTGGCAAAATTCAGAACCAGAAGAACACTCACAACTGCATTTTTTTTAACTCAGTAAACAAAGATTGTCAGCTCCTTCCTAAAATTGCTGCATTTTCATGTTCCCTTTCAAATCCAAGCTGTGTATGCCCTGTGCCTATGGCTGGGCTGGTGACTTGCCCTTGTGCAGGGTCCCTAGAGCTGCCCACATGCTCTCCAGGGTATATTTTGCTCCCCACCATAACACAGGGTGCAAGGAAATCAAACTGGGCTGATGGAACTTATAATAGTGGGTTAGGGAATGAGGGAATCATGAACATACACCTCCCTGGAAGTCTGCATCAGTAGGGTCCCAACATTTAAATCTCTTCTGCTTCAGGGACTTTAATGAGCTAAAGATGAGGGTTGAACCTCAAGCTCTTCAAAGCTCCAGCCACGAGCTCCTGCTCTTTGCCCAAAGGAGTAATGTCATCTGCTGTGGAGGCAAAACCAGCAGTTAGTTGTTTGCTGGGACCATGGTCTGGAGGATGGGGCGAAAACCTCTGTGTTTGCACCCTGGGGTCTGTTTTAGTGCTCTTTTCAGTCCAGTTTCATGCACCACAGTTAAATAATGTTCCCTGAGCCCCAGAGAGGGGTCCAGGACATCCTGGTCCAGCTGGGCACTCTCTCAGCTCAATCCATGCTCAAGCTTTTCACTTCTGACAGAAACAAGCTCATAGTGGACAAAAGGATGCGGCTGAAACTCTTAGAAGGAGCCAAAATAAATGAATCTATAAATATCTTTGTCCCTAACTATTCATCTCGCTGTTGCAGATGTTCTTTGACATTAGAAATCCCCTTGGCCCTTTTTAGCTTGTACATATTTAATGGGAAATTAGGTCTTAAATCCTCCATCTCCTCTCCGGCTGCAGGGGCGCTCGCTGAGGTTAGGCAAAGCTTTGGCCCAAGGCCAAGTGCAAGCTCAGGACTGAGCATTTCTGCGGTGAATCCAGGCGCTGGCACCTTCCTTTGGGAATCCGGGCTCTGCTTTTTCCTCACCCTTGCCCTAACCAGAGGCTGTAAGGAGCCAGCACTGCCTGATCCAGACTTGGTACCCAGGCTGGGAGGATGGGGCTTCGTCTGCTCCATCTCCCCTTGTGTTCACCAGCCCTAAATATCTGCCAGAAACATGTAATGTGGTAATTATTTCCCTTTCATTAGCCCCGGCTGCAGCTCACCAGGAGGATCCCCAGCCACAAGCAGATGCTGTCACTCAGCTTTCCCAGCTTTCCTCCTTTTTTTCCAGCTTTGAGACCTGGAGAGCAGCTGCCCAGTTGGATTTGTTTACTCAGAGCCACACAGCAGCCAAGGTGAACTGGAGCCCACCAGAAACATTTAGCTAATTACTGCAGCACCATCAACAGCGAGCTGAGGTTTGTACCTACAGCAGGGGCTCTTGCTGGTGTGCAAACAGGAATTAGCTGTGAGGGCCTTGGAACAGCACTTAAAGCACAACCTAAGCTGGAGGCAATGTGCGAGCCACAGGGAATTAAGGTGCACGTGGAGAATCAGCTACTCGAGCAGGTTTTGTGGGTGCTTTCAGCGAGGAAGTTGATGTCCCCAGTGTGGCCCAGAGGGACTCTCTGAGGTTTCCAAGAGGTCCCTCAGAGCAACCAGGCCACCCAAACATCCTCCTCCCCAGCACGTGCCTCTGTAAACCTGCTCTGCAGGGAAAGATTTCACTGCCTCTGCCTTCCTTACAGGTCAGGCTTTCCCAGCCACTGGCTCATGGCTGAGGAGGACCCTGAATCAACTTGTGATTTATGGAGCTGAGTAGGAAAGGGAGGGGTTTTCTGACTTGCTTTTTTTGGCTCAGTTCAGGGAATTCTGCAGCCAGTTCGGCTCCTAAATTGGGCAATAAACCAGACCCCTCTGTGAGCCCTGCTTTGCCCCATCCCTGGCCTTTGCTGTGTGCTGGAGTAACATGAGGAACATTTCCCCCAACGAGAACAATCAGCTGCTGCACTCATCTCCCCAGGGACGTGGTGGAGCCCCCAGCTTTTGAGATTTGGCTGGACAGGGTGTGGGGCCATCTTGTCCTAGACGGGGCTTTTCCCCAGGGAGGTTGGGCCAGCTCATCCTTGAGGTCCCTTCCACTCTCCTACTCTATGGTGCTATGGAATGGCTCAGTGGCTTGCAAACCTCTGCTTCTCTGGAGCAGAAAGGAGAGTAGAGGAGAGTAAATCCCAGCCCCTGTCCCCCGACCTCAAGGTGAGCTTGAGGCAGACATTACCTGCTACCCACTCCAGCCTTCCTCCCGAGGATGACAGCACACGGACACCAATGCCAGCAGCACCTCACCTCTTGGCTCCAGCCCCACAAGCAAAGCTTTTCCCCACCACCAAAATAGCCCCTTTCCCTACCTCCAGAGGCAGGAGCAGCAGCTCATCCCTCTCCCCACATGAAAGCTGTAAACTATTTTCCTTTTAAAGCATCACTAACGAGCATCGATTGGGCTCAGCTCCCTCCCTGCCCGGCCAGCGCCGCTGCCAAAGGGCTGCGGGAAGATGGATCCGCAGCGCCCGCCCGCACCGCTCCCCAGAGCCCTACTCTGTCTCTTTGCTCAAAAAGAAAAAGCTTTCTTCAGCAGCTGACTGGAAGGGAAGAGGGGGATGTTCATCAGTGCCAAACAGTGCTGGGCTGCGGGTGGGATCCTGCACCAGCCCCTAATTCTGCACTGGCTGTGGGCCAAGGGCTGCCTGGGTTTGGAAGGACCTTTTCCTCCTGACAGTGTTAGGTTGGGATGCTGCAAAAGGCTAATGATGAAAGAAGCTTTTTAAAAAGAACATAGTATTTAAAAAGAGTAAAGAACAAAAAAAAAAAAGAAATATAAAAAAAAAAAAAAAAAAAAAAATAAAAAAA
>JANHGN010005420.1:34175-57104 GCA_024605025.1 Megaceryle maxima | reverse complement strand
TGGATCTGACCAAGCCTTTGTGGTTTCCCCACACAGAATTTGTTGCCTAAGGAGCAGAAGACTTGAGATATGTGGCTCATAATGATGCCTTTGTGTTGTATGCGTTGAGAGCAAGGAGTCCTCTATTGAGGCTCTAAGAAATAGAGGCAGCATTATAGGAGAATGGGTTACTCCAAGAGGAATTCTGTCAGTTGCCAGCAGGTAACAGCAACAAGTATTGAACTTGGACTATGGAAAATTAATGTTTGATAGAAGGGGAAGTCCATGTAAAATGGAGCCTCTAGTTGCTCGTCTGTCACAGAATACACTTACAGTCAAAATGTTATGCAAAGTTATATTGATTTATCGGTTTATTCTTCACTTTGAAATGACTTTAGGTACACAAAAATGTGATTATAGGTTTCCCTTTGCAAGTGAGTAAGGGAACAGACCTTTCAGCACAGTACACTGCTCTCCCTATCTTGATATCTCAAGTGTTTCCCCTGTATTGTTCCATAAAAAAGGAAAAGACCCAATCTTCCCCTTGATGCAGCTCATGTTTTGCCAAAGCTCACAAGACAGCGGCCATAGCATTTTCATGTTAGTGCATCACAGTGGAATTGGTTTATACTTTGTTTTCTCTCATACCTCAGCTTTAGGTGGGACCTTCTTGTACATTGCAGGACAAATCAAGCAACAACTGTCAGGTAAGCTTAGCCTACAATTAAAATGAGCACTGAAATAAATTATACCTGAACAAGAAGTTGTAAGAGTCACAGATGACAGTTATTAGCAAACTATATCCTAATGAGGGAATATCAAAATCTCACTGTGATATGCAGGGAAATAGAGTGAGATTCTAGAAAACAACTTCGAGATTAACTGTGTGATGGAATATTGGGGGAGATTTAATTTTTTTAAGTTACAGTCAAGTGAAATGGCTTTGCCTTGCAATATACATTTGTCACACGCATGATAGGGATCAAAAAGAAAAGAATTCCAGTGTCAATCTGCGTGAACAAGAGGAATTGGCTAAAAAAAGGGTTCAGGTTTAAGCTAGACGGTCCCTGTATCTCAGGGGTCTCTTGCAGTCTCCAAAGTACACAGTACTTAGAGCTCTGCTGAAGAAAAATCCGCCTTTTCAGCTTAGCAGGAGCCAAGTATTAGTCCTCTGTAAAACAGAGCTGACTGCAGGCATCAGCATTGAAATTAATTTGAAAACTTCACAGGAAGATGGCATAATGAAGACAAAAGTGGATTGATGCACTGGCTGGCATACCCTTGCCCTGGGAAAAGCTCAGGCAGCAGTTTCCAGAAAAGCTGGAGCCTGCTGGATGAGAGCACAAAACACTGCTCAAAGGAAGCTCACCAAGTGGCAATGTGGAAGAAATTGTAATGATTACTACAGCACCTAAACTGTGCAGGGGACTAAAGAGATTGAAAGGAAGACCCAGAGATTTGATTTTCCACTGCCCTTCAGCAGCAGCAGTCGTTTTATGCCAGCACAACATGGCAGAGCAATCTTCACAGCACAGAACAAGTGCACTTTATGTTGGCTTTCTCTCTATTTTCCTGCTGCAAAGATCCCAGGGAAAGGGGCAATCAAGACCATTTGTCCCTGACCATTGGGTCTTGGACCTTAAGCTAGGACATAGACCATAAACAACAAAGACAGAAGGAAGCCACAGAGAAGGGCTGACACATTTCTCTCTAGCTAGGATGGAATAAAATGGGGACAACATCCAGTGACCAGCTGCAGAAAAAGCACAGTTACAGAACAGAACAACTTGTTTCTTCTCTTAATTTGATTGAACTCTGGAGTTTTGCCACAATCAATCACTTCCAATATCAAAAGAAAACCCAATTAGAGCCTTAGATAACAAAATTTTCAGCCTGTAGTTCTGATTTAGCTATCTCCCTATATCCCTCATAGCAGGTCAGCAGCAAGAAATAAATTGATAGACAGACAGACAGACAAAACACGTATGCAGTGCAGCCAAGCCCAAACAGCAGCTTTTTGCAGCAGCACCAGCTTTCAGGAGACCAACAGTGCACTCTCAGAGCGTTCTGAGCTTGTCCTGTGAGGTGCCACTGTGTCTCAGGTACCGTGGTTTCTCCCAAGTGAAGAGGGTTAATATTTCAGTTCAGGCTCTGCCGGAAGCTGTGGTTTGAGGCCTCTCGCTCAGATTTACTGCGAATGTGAGTATGCTTCTGTCAGGTCTGATTTTATCTCCTTGCTGCAGGTAAGCACCAAACCAAACTGCTCATGAGCTTTTCATTGCTAGTAAATTAAGCAACTTTCAAAATATCTAGGTGAGTTTTAGGGTTACAATAATGGGGAAAGGGGTATATTAGGCATAGACACCCTCAGTAAATTAAAAATACATTCCCCTGTGATTTATTTGCTGCTTCAAGCCCAGAGCAGCTGACATTTGCATCTTGTACCTCACTGTACCACACAGGCAAGCCTGGAGTTTTACCAGATACAATAAATAAATCAGAACCGGTTGATACAGGGGTGACAAAAACTCCAGATGTGCTGAAGGAAAGGAGTGTCTGAGCCTGACCTCTGCTCAGCATGCACAAGTATTGCTTGCTTCTGGCTTGCAGTCCCCACAGCAGCATTATTATGCAGCTAAGAGTCTCCCATGGGTTGTACCTCCATGGCAGGAGAAGTATGTTCAGTCTCTTTGAAGTCTGGCTTTATACAGCTTCATAAAGACATTGGGATGTATAGTAGTTATACCTTAATGTGTATTTATGTTCTGTGATAACACTTAGAGAAAAAGATACAAATAAAAAAATTAAGGGGCAGTGTTCAAAGGAATAGGCTACTTCCACCTAACACAAAAAGCAAACAAACAAAACAGAATGATCTTTGTGGATAAATCTTGTAATTTATTGCTTTTAAAATATAAGAGGAACATTTTGTATCTGGATATGCAGAAAATTCTTTCAGCTCAGAAATATTTATCTCCTGACTTACATGCTCTTGCAGCAGTCCCTGAATTCCTTTGAGTCATTAAAGGATTTTGTCCTCAAGTCATTCCCATTAGGGGAATATTCAATTTAGAAACTTGCCTCCTGCTCGAAGTTTGCATGTGGAATTTATGGTTAAGATCCCTCCTCGTGAGCTTCAGGTCAGTGCCCTATCCACTAAAGAAGCAGAGATATTTAACAATTAAATAGTCCTGTAGGCTACGTCTGTACGAGATAGACCAAGAGTGCTCCCCTGCCTGGGGACCTGCGTGCCCTGACTGTTCTCACTCCAGGAAGGTACAGTCTCATCCCAACTCTCCCCATGCTCCTCTTCCCACTGGAAGAGAAATTCCCTGCAAAGGTCACACACTGTGTCTTCCCAGTCCCCAGGACAGGCAGCTGGCCACAGAGCCAGCCTTGCAGCCCAGAGCAGCTGAATGCTGCTGGGAGTTGGGAATGAGCCCCAAAATTACCTCATGGTGCTTAAATACCTTGTGTAAAATCTGTCCACTGGTAACAGTAGTGGTCACCTGAAAGGTGGGAGGAGGTAAGGGCATTTCTTTGCCAGTTCAAAGATGACACAGTTCTGCTTGCAGAAAGCAAGTTATTTTTCTATTCTCAGGCTTTTGATATTAAGAATTAGCTATCCACTTTCCAGAAAACAGGGAATTAGTCTTTCCAGACTACGTGTCTAACAGAGAACAAATGAATCTTCATGAGCTCAAGATGTATTCCCTCTTCTTCTCTTAGCCCCTCACCCCCTGCCTCATATCTCTTCTATGCAGTTTTTCAAATAGTTTAATAATATTCACAGGGACATTAGATTAATTGGATTTTAATTCCAAATGACTGTGAAAGCAGAGAAGTGAGTCACCAGTCCATGCTAATGAGAAGATCTATTAAGGACCCTTCTCTGATAGACACGTAGAGTAGGGTTATAAATATTTCATTTTCAATTAATTGAATTTTGCCCCCTGTTATATGATGCTGCCCTGGAATGTTAATCAACTGGGACCAGAGAGAAAGAAAGAGGAAGAAAGAGGGGGAAAAAAAAATCTAAAAAGAAAGCTTTAAACATCAGAGCCATTCCCATCCCCAAACCCTCCCAGTTCACACAGCACCTGCACATCAGAGCAGAGGCTTTCATACAGGCTGCATCTGGTTCCATACAGTGGATAAATTAATGTTAATTAATCAGACAGTCATTTTATGAAGAACTGTGAGCAAAAGGTTATTCGAGCCCTGCTGCAAATAGATTTATAGGTATAATTGCCATGTTGAATGACCCTCTGTACACAGGCTCATTAAACTGGCCATCAGTCAAGAAGTCTAATTGCAGCAGGCCGATAGCGCCGCTGGGACCGCGCGGCTGGCTGCAAACAAAACCGCTCCGCAGACGCCAGCTCTGCGAAAGCCATCGGTAACACCCACTTCCCATCCCTGGGCACTTCACATCCCTGCCACTTGTCCCTCCTGCCAG
Organism: Megaceryle maxima; assembly: GCA_024605025.1. Taxonomy (NCBI): domain Eukaryota; kingdom Metazoa; phylum Chordata; class Aves; order Coraciiformes; family Cerylidae; genus Megaceryle; species Megaceryle maxima. The sequence continues at coordinate 52,666 of JANHGN010005420.1, read as the reverse complement.
CTGAAGCTCTGGGCAGGGAGGAGTGAGGAGAGCTCCCGTGCCCATTGTGGTTCCTGTGCCCATAGTGGCTTTACATCATTTGCAAAAGACACTGCGGGACTGGGCATGGTGTGGAAATGGTCTTACTGACAGCCGTGGTTTCCAAAAGCCTTTCTGGCCTTTGCACCTGGGAACAGCTTGAATGCGCTGGCTTCAAAGGCACCAGGATCAGATTCTGTTTACATGTGCAAACAGAATATAAAGACACTAAAGATTCTTGATGACATTTCATATTCTAAGAGTATCTCTTGATTTCACTGGGGTGGGAGCGCAGGAGAGTCCAGCGTGGATTTGAAATGCCCAGGGCATTATGAGGCACACGCATAAATCCAGAGAGGAGGCAGCTAATGAGACTGCAGTTCCCTCCCTCAGTCTGTGCAGTCCTGTGGTTACACTGTGGCAGACAGATGTCCCCACAGGGGCTGTGTCCAGCCCCAATGGGTCTGGTGCAGACTCCTCCAGAAGCAGCAGGCAAACCTTGCCACTGTCTCTGGTGGCAGATGCATGAAGCCATATGGGCTGCCACTTCAGAAACTCACCTTTTGGCTCTTTGTTGTGGCACAAGCTGCCTGCTCATGGTCCCTTGTCACAACCTCTCTATACCTCTGGTCCACACCTGTGCAATTACCCCTTCTATCTGCTGCCCAAAGTGATTGAACTGTTTTCCTGCTGTGTGAGGATCACCTCTTATTTCACATACCCAAGGGGCCCTGCACCCAGGTTTGCACACTGAGGGCTGAAGCTGCAAGCAGTCTCTCTCTCACGCATGCATGCCATGGATTGCACATGTGTTCATGGGGTGGGAGAAGGAGGAAGCACAAGGCACCCCAAGCTACCCAAAAGCACCCCGGACAGTCCCTCAGCCGGCTGCCCTCGAGGAGCCAGGTGTGGGGGCCTGTGGGTGTCAGAAATGTTTGGGTTTTTTTGTCTGAGCTGCTTCTCAAGACACCTCCAGGAGAAACCTGCACCCTCTGCTGCACACTGGAAGGTGTCACTTAAGAGTACTTGGGCAAAACCCCCCACATCAGTCACAAACAGGTAAATTAATAATACATATAGAATGCATTCACATTATTTATTCCTATACTCATGTTATCCACCACATCTTTTCAGGTTGCCTTTAGCTGTGTATCTCCCTGATCCATGTAACACCATCTTTGTCAAACAGGAATCAATCAAAGCAAAAACCCTGAAGTGCACTAATACAGAAGCCATCAAAGAAAGAATAGGAACAAAGAGAAATCCATGTGTCTCAGAGCAGTGACACCACCTGAAGATGCTTCCGATGAAGTGGGGTACCAGTTTCCATCCCTGGACAAGGCAAGGGTTGCTTAGCTTGTCTGGGCCCTGGCAGTGTTTCTATTCACCCTGTCCCACTGTGACTGGTTCAGTCTTGGTATGCTCCAAACTCTTTTCCCAGTACTGCTGGGCACAGTATTTACCTGTACAGCAAGTGACAGAGGGATGAGGGAAACTGATGGTGAGCACGGCATGCTCCCTGTCTGCTGCCTGCCCGTCGTGCCAGGGTCTCACCAGCATGTGGCACAGGACCTCACACCATGTGTGGGGGACACGCTGCAGTACAGAAGCCTCCAGGCAAGCCTGGGGTCTCACTTTCAGAGCTGCTCTGGGTGGGGGAGTGGAGTAATAAATTGGGTCCTGAGGGCAGTCTTTGGGCACTTCTCAGAACTGATCTCCCTCCTGTTCTGTGGTTCCCTTTCACAGACCATCTTTGAGTCAGGTGAACAATGTGTGCCCCACATATAAACACCATCTTTTCTAACAGAAAGGCAGCATTTCCTCCTGTTAACTTTTTTTTTTTTCCCAGTCTATCTTGGTTTTCAATTTCTCTTGCTCTCCTGCCCCAAATGCAAAACACATTTTTACTGCACAGGCAAAAAAACAGCAGCCAGCGCAGCTGCACGGCCGCAGACACCTTGTCCTTTGCAGCATCCCCCCCAGTCAGCAAACTTCACTCTTCACTCGAGTGTTCGCTGAGGTCCCGTCGCCCACAGAGGGCACTACTCGTAAATATAACCGAGCAAAGGCGCTGCCACCTCGTGTCACACCGGCTGCGCATTCCACCCAGAGCAAAGCCAAACTCTTCACTTGTATTGTTACTGCCATCTCCAAGAAGCAAGGGAGCAGCAGGCTGATGCCACACAAAAGACGTTTTTAAAGCGCATACTGTGCATTCGTACTCATGCTGAGACGCCAGGAGAGGGAGGCTTCCCACTCTGTATCGCAGCAGAACGCCTCTAGCCCCTGAGGGCTGAAACACATCAGTTCAGTGACAGAAGGAAAGAGAACGGTACCTCAGAGGGTGATTGATATTTCAGTATGCAACCAAGCATGTCGCTTTGTCTTGGGCAATGATGAGGAGAGATGTGCTCTTTCTCTGTCCACAACATATGGACTATAGGCATTCCTCATAACACACTCTTAAAGCCAAGTTTCCATTTAGCCCCTTCACTACTGCAGCCAGTAGAATATGTCTCCAGTTCAGGGATAAGGACATAAAGGCTTTAAAATATTAGAGACACTGACCTCACTATAAGGAATTTTACCACTAGACTTTAGGTGTCAGGATTTTAACCCTTATTTCTAAGAAAGGACCCAGATCTAGTTTTCTGAGCCTGCTTTTACATGTGCAAACAGAGAGGTAGGTCCAGGTTTATGCAAACACCTACCAACAGACTGAAAATCTACGGCCTTCTCACTCACCTACCTTGCTTTAAGTGATGCAAAAATCCCAGCTATGTGCAGTTTATGGCACACAGAATAGTGTGGACAAAAAGGGAGGAAAACTATCTGCCCACCTTGTATCCCACTTCTGTGCTGCCTCCATTGCTTGGCATGCTCCAAGGGGACATGGAGGAATGTTCTCAAGGACAGCTTACAGGACAGTAAATGAAAGTACTTTGTGCTGCCAGTCCACTGAGGAAATTGCTGAGCTGTTGCTTCTTTAAATACCAGATGTCTAAGTGAAGCTGAAATAAGTTCTACTCTTCATCCAGTCCTCTCTCCTAAGCCCACCTCAACTTCTAGCTTAGTTTTAATGCAGCTGAGTGTGCTGTAAAATAGCAGCCAGAATTTGCCTTCAGTTCAAGGGGGTGATGGTGTCTTTCTGGTATTCCTGTATTTAAAATATAATCTTTGTCAACTGAGTACAATCATCTTTTTCATTTTCTCCAGTAGTCACGTATTTTTCTCTTATCTCTTATAAACTATTGTTCTTGTTTTTAGAATCTCCGCAGAAGCTTCAGCTCCTCAGTTTTTTGCAGCACAAGGAACCTGGAGAGGAATTAGAAACTAGTCACACATTGGTAATCACAACCATATATTTTAATCACCAAAGCACACCCTCAAATTATAATATTCCAAGTAGACACCAAGTGATTCAAGGCCAGTACTCAAGTCCTCAACACCATGATTTTATAACCTGAATTTCTACTTTGGCTCTTAAGAGTTATATACTCCTGTGCAAAGTAGATTCTTACTACTAGCATGAGTATCCTTTAAATAGTAGCAGATTTTTGCAGTCTTCCTATAAAACCAAATTATCTCCCCCTGAGAAGGAGAAAAAGTGAGGAAAACTCAGTACAATGGATTGAGAAAGGTCGTACCAAAGCTAACAGCCTATTTTACAGTGATTTAAATCCACTCTGTGCTGGCTTTGCAGGACTGCCGTGCTTGGCTGGGCAAGATGCCTACTCCACAGTAATGCAGCACAGCAAAGATATTTAGGTAATTTTCTTTTTTCCCCCCCACCAGTTTTAAGACCAATTCAACCAGCAAGATACCCTGCAAATGCAACATTTCAAAAAGACCATTTCCATTTTAACTAGCATAACTTATCATATTAAATCCACATGACCAGCTCTCATTGAAGCCCAGGGTTCCTGTTTTCAAGGAGAGGTTCAGGCTGAGAAGATGATGTGATGGGAGAATAGGAGTTTGCTCAATAGCCCTGATTAATTCATCACATTGTAGAATCTGAAACTACAATAGAAGTTGATGGCATTAGAGGTAAGCAAGTTCTACTTAAATAAAACACTAGAAAAGAAACCCCATGGGTAGTATCTGGCATCTCTTAAGATACAGTTTGGGAAGGGCTGCAGACCAGGGCATGGGCTGCAACAGGCAGATCTCAAGGCACAGAGCAGCAAATACAAACACACAATTCCCTCTGAGTGCATTTATTTTCCAAAGCATGTGCTAAAGCCAACCTGCTGGAAACATCTGCCTTCTGCAGGCTTGCTGAAGCCCAGAGTTGATGCACATTAGGCTGGCTCTGCCAGTGCTCATAGCAATTCTTTCCAATTTCTGGGAGGTAAATGTGTGCTGGCTTCAGCCCATGGGATCCCAAACCCCCATCCTCCCTGGGGATGTGCCCTGGTTCCCTTCTGCACGGAACAGAGATGGCACAGCCACACAGACCTCAAGGGAAATGTCAGATGCCCAAGATGCAAGTGAAGCTGGTGCCACAAGGAGAACACCCTCACCAGGGCAAATAAGAATTGGCCAAGTTAAGGACAAAGCTGCCATGAAAACGACCCACAGACCTGAACATCTCCCCTCCCAAGTGTGAGGGATCTCAGACCCACTCACCTGCTTTCACATTAGATGTTTGTAATTAATAATACCAGGTGGTGACACAAAGCAATTTGTTTATTCAGATCAATTTTTATTCCCATCTTGCCTTCAAAATAAATTACCAGATAAGCTCTTCCATGAACTATGTTCTAAATCCTGAGGTGGTCACAGGACAAAAACTTTGCATCAGAGAAAAAAAAAAAAAAAACAAAAACAATTCAAACATTTTTTGGAACTTGTTTTGACTTCAATTATTTATTTCTTCCCAGAATGTTAGGATTCTGAAAAAAATCTCAATCTGACACAAAAAATCAGAACACAGTAAACAGCAGCCTCTTTGCTCAATCGCACACCAGTTAAACGATCCTAAAGCAATACCAATAAACAAGAGGATTGCTTCTGCAGAATCCTGACAAAAACATTCCTGGGAAACAGTCATTTAAAATAATGGTTAGTTGGTTTTGATGTGTCGTACCAGTCTGTTTTATTGGAGTAAGTGGATTTACAAAAAAAAGGAAATAAAAATAAAACCTGGCACAGCATTTTGCAGGAGGTTATCACAATGCATAATAAGCTCTTAGAAATTAAGCCTCAAAACATCCCTGTAAGCCAAGGACTTCACAAGCAGGGAAACTTGCATCAACAGGCTAAGTCACATGTCAAGATGATGTAAGGATTCAGTCTTGACTCTTGTGATGAGGATACCACATCACACTATTTTGTAGAGAATGATTTATTACACCTATGATCATTACTGTTCATGTTTCTTATTAGTGTTATCCTGCTGGAAAGTAACCAGTAAGGCAGGATGTTTTAAATTAGAACAGTCTGATCTATTACAACCCTTTTTCAGATTTAACCCTTATCTGCAATCTTTAAACCACTAAACCTGCATGGCTCCTTGGTTATTTGGATACCAAAATGGAAGTGGCTGCATCACGCTGAAACTGCAAAGTAAGGCTGATGTAGCAACAAGCTTCCTCTGCATCATTAGAGGAGCATAACTCTACAGATCACATAGTCTAGGTCCCTTCTTTTACTCTAGGTTGGCTTTTGCCCCTCTTCTTCCCTTTTGTTCTGCTTTTAGTTGGCTTTAGAGTTTGGCTTAGCCAGCTGCCAGTGCTCCCAGACACCCATTCCCAAAGGACCTGTTTTGCCCTCATTACCAGCAGGCGTTACACTGAAGGATGTGAAATACCCTTGCTGCTGAGCTCAGGCTGCAGTCCCTGCTCTGGGGATTGCCAGGGAAAGCCCTGCTCCCTCTTCTATACCTCTTCTCCCTGCCAAGGCAGAAGTCAGTGCCAGCACCTTGAGCAACCCCATGTCCCTAGTTCTCTACTTGCACCATCTCTTTCATAACCAGGAGATTAAAAGCTTCCCCTGCCAGCTGCCCACAGCACCAGGCTATCAGGCAGCTGGTCTAACTCTTCTCTTGCTGCTTCCTGTCCCTCTAATCACAAGATTATTGATTAATAACTGTATATTTCTGTAAAAGAGCAAAAACGTCTCTCTGTGTGAAAAAGTTTAAATATATAAAAACAGTTCATAAAAATATTTATTTAAAAAAAAAAATCAAAATGCCCCATGAGCCTGTAAACGTTGCCTGTAAAATCTCTGCTAACTGAAGTAATTTGAAATACAGTCATTCAGGCTCTTTTCTGCCCTGTCCAGTAAGATTTTTTAAGATAACCAATAAAAATGCCACTTGTCTTGTACTTTGACCATCACCCCACCCGTTCTTCCTCTTCTATGTTTGTTTCCAACATGATAGTTCAATTTCCCAAAGGTGGTATTTTCTTTGGAGGCATCATTTGTCTTTGCTTTTAACAGAGTTCTGCACGGCCTCATTCTGAGGCTTTCTTCTGGAGTGAGCTTCAGGTCTGGTCGGTAACACGAGCAACACCAGGATGCTTAGAATGTGCATGTGGAAATACATAGACCTGGGAATGAAAGGAGAAAGAGAATATGATATTTTTGTTGTTAATGACATGACCTGTTCAACCTCAGTAAGTCCATGCAGAATTACGTGCTAAGAGATGAATGCAGAGAGTATGGAACCTGACCTAGAAAGCACAAAAATACACCTTTGAATTTCACACAGCCTATGCACGTGGTATCTGCTGGCATCGATGAAAGTGTTGCAGTGGATGTTAATGAGACAAGAAATCAATCAGCAAATTCCACTATCCAAAGCCTGACAGCTCAGATAAACCCATGTAATTCAACCCAGACTTATTCAGACCACCTCTCTCTTAATGTTAGAGTGTATGAGACTAAATTCCAAAGAAACATCCTTCATGCTTAGGACATAAAGCTTGAACAAAAAAAGGGACAGAAAGAAGAATATTTATTCCAAGTGCTGAGATCTGGAAAAAATCAAACCACTCAACTTTTAACTGGGGAAGCTCAGGTAATGATGTTTACAGAAGGACTGGGTTTTTGAAGGGAACTACTCAGAGATATCTTTATTTGGTACCTTAATAAAGGCCAAGTACTCCTATTTTAAATAATTCAGTATACACAAGATTGACTAGAAATTTAAAAATACTTAAACCAATTATAGCAGCTTGGGGAGGATGATGTTTGAGAGCAGTATGGTGAGGTTCCTAACCACAGAAATGCACCTTTCTGTGTTCTCATTTATGTTTCTTAATATCCTCATAAGGTGCCCGCTGCTAGGTGCGCAGTCCTCCAAAAATTCATGCCCTGGTCCAAAGGCCCACAATTTCCTTGCTCAACAGTCTCTATGTTTAAATGTTAACTATGTTCAAAGTCACCAGGGCAAAAAGTATTAAAGAATAAAACTAAGAAAGATTTGGAGTAATTTTTCTATGGTAAGTCTTCAGTGTTGCAATCAGACTTCTTAAGAAACAGGACCAGAAAATGTCCAAGTTCAAGCCCCTTCAAACAGACTTACTGACAGCAGCTATCTTGACTACCAGTTTTATGTCTTTTAGGCTAGAGGAGGGAATTCTCTTTCTTCTTAACCAAAACCTGTTACTCTATGTTGACAGTTCACTGTAGAATGAAAGAAAAGTAAAACCATGTAGTCCAGTCTCCCTTTTCAAATTATTTTCTCTACTTCAAATTATTTTTATTAGAGTATATTCAATATACTCTACAACACCAATGTTTTCTCATTTTTAAGGAACGTAGGGAAGTATTCAAAAAGAAAACCATACTCATTCCCAGAAGCACTGCTCTGCCAGGCACCCTCCTTATCTCCTGCTGACTGATCATGTCTCCTGTTCTACGCATTTGGCTGCTGGAAACCTGGTCATTTCTCATCGAGTCCTTCCTACTGCCAACTCATGTTATTCTTATCCTCTCCAGCCTCAGCCACTGTTAATGCTTTTGAAAAAGTAAACCGACTATCTGAGAAGTCAAATAAGGACAGAGAAAGACTGAGAAGTGCAAGCGAAGTGCTCTGCTTTAGCATTATCATTAACATTATTATTATCTCATTAAGTTTCAGGAGTGCAAAAATCACCCCTCGCACTTTATTAAGCATCCCGTTTGAACTGCTTTCAAATCTGATGAAATGCCAACTGCCTTTCAGCGCGGTTTGGGTTCTTTAACAAAAGCCTGTGCTTTGATTCTGGAGAGTAATTGTCAAGAGAGGAGAACTTACTTGTAAAATTTAATGGTGGGCTCGACAGCCAACATAACAAACGGCGCGACAGTGTAGCACACGGCCAGCTGAGTGACCACCCAGGTAACAACGTCATAGGCTATCTTGAGAGGCACTGATGAGAGGAAGTGATGCCTGCAGTTGTTTCTTATCTGCAGGTCAGAGAAAAGTAAACAGAAAATTATAAAAATTAATTTCTTAGGTAAAGTCACATGGACACATTGCAATGTATGGCTCTCCACTTATCATCAGCATTAGTATTACAGAAAGGTTTATACACCAGTTAGAGAGCACTGAGAGTAGGAAGACAGAAGTGTATTGACTGGCACATCCAAGATCTCACAGTCAACTAGTGGCAAAGAGAGAAGTGTCCCCCAGTTCCTCTGTCAATGATGGGAGCAGACTCTCTCTCATACTGGATACCTGTCAGAGTATCTTTGGGGAGGGGAGCTGTTATGATTTGATCTTCCTCCCTCCTGGTTTTAATTTATCTCACTGGTTATCAACAGTGGAACAAAGTTACTTTAAATGAACAAATATGTGTTTACACCTGCAAGCATGTGCTGTTCCCTAGAGATTTTGGTTTAGCTTCACATCTGTGAAATCCTCATAAATGAGAGGCAAAGCAAACGTTAAGATCACGTGTTCAGCAACCTGCTCCAGCCATAGCAGGAAATACTGATCACTAATTTAACCCACCCTTCAAACTGACCTGGTTATTTATCCATAGTGAAACTCTGAAAGACAGTGGTGATGCTTCCCAACCCTGCTGGCTGGTTCAGCCTGAGAGATCAGCAGTGATAAAATTCAACAACAGTGGGACACAAAACCTGTTCTGTCTTTGGCTGCTTTACCCGAGATGAGGCCCATAAACACAGAGACCAATTTACTGCATCAACTGCAACCGCATGAAAGGGTTCAAGTTTGGGCTAATGCTCAACCTGTAACAGCTACTTGTCAAAGAATGTGTCCAGAGTTGATTACGCTCCAGCAAACAGGCAAAATGACCTAGCAGAAATCCTTGAATGCCAAGCTAATCTGACTGCATGGACATAACCAGTGGCACTACCACGTATATGCTCACCAGCAATGATTCCTCTGACAGCCAAGGCCAGCATCGCCTCATGTGCAGAACTGGTGCTGGTTATAACTGCTGGGGGTACTTTGCAATTAGCACCAATACAGAACAAAGTTTCAGTGAACATCAACCCCACAAAGGCATGAAAGAGGGCAGGGAAAAAGCTGCTTGACAGAGCCAGGGCGGTCCCTGCCATTGACAGCTGGATGGTACCTAGCATGGGCTTTAGAAGAGAACATTGAAAGGTACATACTGCTCTGGCTGCGAGTGTAATAAGGATTCCAGTGAGAAACGTAAAATAATATCCAGGATAGATACCATGCCACAGGGCCGACAGGATAAATGTTAAAGCTGTAGGGTACCAGGGAGCTCTGTCATAGCAAACGCTGCAAAGAGGAAAACAAGACAGGAAGAGGCTGAACACAACTGAACGATGGACCCTGCACTTCAAACCCTTCTCTGTTTTTTAAGGTCATGCTTTGTTTTCTTAAAGGTCTTATCTTGCCTCTGTTACAGACCAGGGCATGAGGCATTCTCCCCTCAATTAGATGGAGGGTTAGATGGCAGGAAGCAGAATGCTTTTATGAACTGAGTATCCAAAAAGCACCTGCACAAGTATTCCCAGTGCTTAGAGCATTGACATAACTAAAGGAGCAAAGGGTGGGCAAAGACTTCTCGTTCACCTTTGTACCTCTGGAATCGCACACCACCCTTCAATACTCTGATGGCAGGACAAAGAGAGGTGACCCCAGCCCTCTCTGGAGAAGGGAGGTATTTTCAGGCAGTGTTACCTGGCAGATGCTGGGAACAGGGAGCGTCATAAGCTCTTGTGCAGCAGGGGATTCCTGCTAAAATTAGCAGCCCAAAATCCAAAGATTCAAGCAAATGGTAACAGTTCAAGAACACACCACCTGGGCTATTTGGCTATCTGAGGTTTAACTGAAATGCTGTGTTCCAAAGAAACGAGTCAAGATAATGCACTTCTTATCAGGAGCATCATTTGAATCATGAAAAACAGTAGGCATTGACTTTCAAGGTGTATATATCTAACAACAAAAAAAAGTTACGGTAACCACAATAAACAGTCTGCATTTCAGACACCACGTTGACTGCGGCTGAGCTTCAATCCTGACAAAAAGTGTAATAAATAACAGTTCAATCTACAAAACTTGGCTCGTGATAGTATTTATAACAGTCATCGGCTAAAATCAGATCTCCTCGGTGTTATAAGAAGTCTCTTCTCCATACCCTGAAGAGGGGCTCCCTGGCAAGCATCTGCTGATAACTCCAAATGAGACTACACTGGGGCTCTGAAGGTTTTGACTTCTCTCCAGTCTTAACTGAACTGGATCCCAGTAACACAGCGAGGCTCACCTCTGGCAGTAATACAGATACGAAACACAACACAGCAAAGTGAACCAGTAGAGCAAGCATAATGGAGGCAAACAACAACCTAAAAGAAGCCATCAAAATGCTATTACTTTTTATTATGGAAGATCTGAAGTTCATTTATGGCTTTGGTGTCCATATATATAAAATATGGGCATTTTACATTTGCAGCAATAAAGCTTTACAGCACCAAATACCCTTGTATCCCACCAGCTGTTACAGACACAGGAAACAAAGAAAGAACAAGAGGCTGTACATTTATGAGATTCACCAGTCAGCATTTTTCCAGCCCCTCCAGAGTTTTGGGGTCTCACAAGCACGGTACTGTTTCATTACTCTTACCGTTTTAGCCAGGCAGCTGTCTGAATGTTCCAGTTTTCAATGTACATTTTAAAACTTGTCGCAGTCTAAGAAAGAAGTTCACATGAAGTGTTAGCACTGAAACCTGTAAAATAACACTCGAGTTTTAAATTAGAGAGGAGATATATAGAAAATATTCATTCTTGTGAGGACTGTGCCACGGTCCATCATTACACTAACACGTTTTGGGAGGGACATTAGCCAGACTGATTGCTCACTGCTAACACTTGGCACTTGCAGTAAAATCTCACTGTTGTGTAGAAGTAAATAAAATGTTTGGTTATTTTTCAAAGTAAATTAAATCTGAATAGCATTCTTGTATTAAATGCTTTGCCTTCCTTTTGGTTCACAAACAGTTTCAGTTTTAGAAGAGATACCTTGCCACTCACTACACAGTCTGGACTTCCCTAAAGTGCTATTAAAACAAAGTGTTAAAAAACCCCAGAAGAAATGCTTTATTATTTGGAGAAGGAAAGGGGGAAGACTGAAAAACATGGACCAAAAATTTTAGGACTAAATTTAGAAGCCAAGTCTCTGCCTACTGTCCAGCTTGAGAAACCACAGTGGACTCCAGGGTGCTGGGAGAACCACCTGTACCTTCTCACAGCACCAGCTCCCCCAGCATTACAGGATTGCTGGACTCCTTTCAGCATCAGTTACCCTAATCCTCGTCAACCTCAGCTCTGGTGATTCCCCATCCCCACTTGCCCTTGTTCCTCGCCTGCTGACTGAAACCTCCAAGGACCTCCTCGCCAAGCAGGGACATGATTCAGTGACACCACATTATTTTCCCGTATCAGCTGCAGGCAAGGGCACACTGAAAAGATGGATTAAAAGCAGAAGTTTCCAAGGGAAATATGCAGATATTTTTGCCCTTCCATGCAGAATCCTGAAGGCTAGCACTTCATCCCCTGTGTTTAAGGAGTTAAAATTGCTAGCAATTCCCAGTGCAGTACTGCCACATTTTAATTGCATTACTGCACTAAGAGAAGCCAAGAAAAATACAATTTTTCTTCCAACTAATATTGTTGCTCTCTCTTGGCCTCCTTTAAGTACCCCTGTTACACTACCAGGAGAGAAAGTAGTCATTGGCTGTCAAACTATGCATGCTGCCAAAGCTTTCAAGTCCCCGACGTGAGTTTAGCCCTTGTCACATTTTAATGGCCTTGCAACTCCTGCCATGTGTTTATCTTTAGGACAGATTAGGTCATTTCTTAATGACATTTAGCACTCAAGTTTCCCACTCTCAAGTAATTTTACACATGCAGGTGGCCATACCTGCTGAAAATGCACTGTACAATCACACTTGAAACTTTAACTCCTGGAATTGGTGGTGGTGCATAAAGTAACAGTTCAAGCCTTACCCGAAGTAATGGTCTGTGCAGCCTCTTTTCTCATTTCACACATGATCAAGTCAATGGAGAGCACTCTGTTTTATGCTCCTGCAAATGATTTCTCCACCCTGATCTCTATTGCCCATATGACCACTGAAGGAAAAAAGGCCTTACAGCTCAGTGGGTAGAGAGGAGCAAAGGCTCCCATGTCCTTAATTTGCCTTGACTAAAGAGCACTGCCTGCACTTCGCTTGTCTCCTTCAAGCAGGAACTGTCTCAGCCCATTCAAGGTAGGAATCCTCTCCTGCCCCAAAAGTGAATCAGATATTGATTCAAGATCTCAGAGTGATATCTGGTGTGCTGCTGCCTTTGAGGAGTATAAAGTGTTTCTGGGCTGTGTATTCTGTACCACTGAAGGAGAGATGTATACTGAGGATTAAAAAAAAAAAGGTTAAAAAAGGTTAAAAAAAAACAAGAAAGAGAAAGGTTGAGAGAGAATGTATAATGATACTTCCATCTTTGGCACCTTTCAATGAAGAATTACAGGGGCTTTCATTTTTGAGAAGAGCTATTACAGCACATTCCCTTAGTCACAGATCATTCAGTAATAAAGCAGTCAACTTGTTTTCATCTGTTCTTCCTTTTAAAATCATAACTACAGAATTACAAGGGGAAGCTCCTCCTATTTCTGAAGAAAAGAAGCCTTTAGAAAGCAATCTCAGTCACATAAAAATTTTCTCATCCCACTGGCATTCACATTATATTCGTCAGAGCAAACAAATGACATTGGCCATCTTTTGCACTAGAGAAACAAACATAAATAGTTTACAAAGGACTCGTAGATGTTAAAAGTACATTGCAGTCACAAGAAACATGTGTGACAGATGTTTTAAGAAAGTGTGGTCTGCTGGATAAGGCACTAGATCAGCAGCCATCTAAGGTGTGTGAGGCCCTGCCAGTTCCCATTCAGGTTGCTAGGTCTGGACCTGTTATCTCCAGCCCTTGCACTTCTCTGTTTACAACAGGCACTTCAGGCATGTGCAGGGACTCAGCCTTTCCAAGCACGGCAGCTTGTTTCACTACCACCACCCATCTCAACTGGGTGACAAAAGTGGAAGCCTGTTAGAAGTAAATAAACAGAATACACCACAGATGGTAGAGAATCATAGCTGCAAGCAATTTATTGACCCTCTGAACTCAGCTACGATCTACAGTAATTGACTGCTCATTTATTAAACATCTAATTAATCATTTATTAGCCCTCTATAAACTATTTAGCAATGCAATCTGAATACAGAGTGTGACAAAGGCTGCGTGACAGATGCTTTTTATCTGCCCAACAGATAAAATACAAAACCTCTCCCTGTTAAAAGAGAGGCAGGCTGCTGGCACGGACTTACTTTCCTTCCAGCAAATCTTCTCCTCATTATTATGCCCATTTCTCTAAAATTATGCCAATGCAGCCACTCCTTTAACTCACCTCAATCTTCCAGATATTTAAATTGGACAACAGGTCCCAGCGGAAAGTGCCTCTCTCATCAACTCCACTGAATCCATAGCCAGCTGCATTGTTCACTGCATCTGCTGCAATGTCAAAGAAAAACAGGTCACACCAGACTGCTGGAGTTTTCCTTAAACATGTTCTTCATAAACATGTTTTCTTACAAGTCAGTATGGCACCAAATATACATCCAAGCCAGCTTTGTAGCAATTAGCATCCTCTCTCTCAAAGAGAAGCTTCGTCTCGGCAAAGGAGCATTGCTCTAATGCAACGTAAGAGTCGCTTCCTCAAGAGGAAAGATGCTACTCCTTGGGTGAAAGAAAATAATAAAATAATCCAAAGATGGGTAGAAATTACTACTCCCATCATTTTGCCTTTATTAACCGAGACAGACACAAGAGTTGTTGTAAAATGAATTAGCTTTTTCCTCAAAAGGATGTCACAGCATTTCCCAGAATTTGGAACAACTGTAGAGTCTCAAAGATGTGTTTACCATTCCTATTCTGAGTTCCAACATGGCTGTTTTAATTACGACTTTAATTCATACTTCCACAAAGCCTTTTGCTATTCCTGTTGCTCAGTATCTCCTTAAGTACCTCACCATCTCTACAAATGAAATGTCAAGTAACTTCAATTTTAAGACTTAACTACTTTAAGTGCAAAGGAAAGCTGGGGCAGCAGAAGGCATTTCACCTGCTGCACTCTTGCTCCTTCTCAGCTACCTCCCACGTCAGTCCTGCCTGGGACCCACCTCTGCACTGGGTCTCAAGACCCTGCTTTTAACACAGTCCTGCCAGTAATCCTCTTTCACTGTACTCAGAAAACAGCAGGGACTCATTACCTCTGCATCCCCAGGTGCAGCCAACACTAAGGATTATTGGAAGAAAAAGGAAAGCTAAAATACAGGTAAGGCTTTTTCTTCTAGATCATTTACAAAACACAAGGCTGGTTAAGTTACGCTGTAAAAAGGTCAGCATTTCTTTCCCAAGAATGACCATGGATTTTGCTTTGTAATTGCTATGAATACAAGCATAAGCTCACGGAGAAATACCAAAGCACAAAACTAAGGAGACAACCTAATTAAAAGCTGCAAGAGCAACAATAAATGCATAGTGAAATGAGCAACCTTCTCTAGCCCAAAACTTTCCATTTTATTTTCCACTTTAGTAAATGAGCTAGATTTTATGGATGGGAAGAAAGATCTCTGAGTCTTTCATTCTTTCCCTGTTAAAAAAAACCAAAAAAACCAACACCCCTTTGCAAAAAATAATAATAAAAGACCAAACAAACAAATAACCCAACCTTGTCTGAAATTCTGTTTACCTTACAGCCTGCCAGTGTCTTGCTATGAGATCAGTAATAAGCTGTGAGGCCCACAGGACCCTGCCCAGTGGCAGACAGCAGAGCAGCATGGTAACTGTCACCCCAGCACAGGGGGACTCCAAGAGTGGCAGGGACCACTTACTGTTTTTTTGCCAAAAGCAAGAAACCAGAAATCCGGGGAGATAACCACGCAGCAGATCCATCAGCCCCTCGCTTCCCAAGCTGCCTTCTGCAGAGCAAGGTGCGAAGCGCAGAAGACTCGCAATTGTCCACCCTCGGACTGCTCCTGACACCCCAACCTCGGCAAAGCCCGGCAGAGGTTTCCCTGCTGACTTGGGAACAGCTCTGGCCCGTGGCTTTCCCAGCCCTGTGGATGCAGGTGCCCAGCTGCACACTGGTTTCACTGGCAGTGAGGTTTGCAGCCACGTTCCCGTGACTGTGGCTAATCGGCGAGAAGCCGAATCTTCCGTCTCTCCAGGGCTCGGGGGGGATCCGGCCGCGTGGCTCTTGCACAATGGCATCACTGTCCGCTTCTGAGGGTGGGAAGCGTTTATCGGGGTGGCTTCAGCAGGCACTTTTGTAATACCCCGGCCATGCCACGGGGAGATAAACTGTGAAAGGATAAAGTGTCTGCTGTTCTGCTGCCTGGATTTGCAATGTGAATAACAGCGGCCTCAGCCTCCAGTGTGCAATGCACGCTTTGCCCAAACCCCCTCATTTGTAAGATTTTCTACAGCCTCTATGGCTTAGTCACGTCAGGAATCCAAGCTCAGTTTATCTCTTTGATAATGGACTTTTAGTTAATTCTAAAGCCTGAAAAAAACCCGAAGGCAACAATTTTACATTGGACCCCACAAAAAAAAAAAGTTTCTGAGCAAGCAATTCTTTATCCTAAAGCCCTTCCCTTGATCTGTCAGTTGTATAGCCAGCAGTTTAGTCACAGTCTCACAATGAGTCTCCCTGTCTTTTTCATTCCCATCTCAATGGCACTCTTCTCCAGTTCAGGTGTATGCAGTGCTGGCTGGGTTTCAGGATCTCCCCTGCACACACAGTTTTGTAACACCAGAACAAAATTCAGTTTCTTAATTTTCATCCTGACCTAGAAGGATTTGACTCCTCACACACAGAAATCACCTTTCCCGTCTAAAAGGGAGAAGGTAAAACACAAAAAGATGATTTTGAGCACTGGTCTATCTGGCTCCAAAGAAAAGAAATTTGCTACTCTCTATAATGAGCTTCTTCCTTCTTTTCTTTGCAGAGATTCTTGGGTCCTTCCCATCACATCCTCCTTTCCTCACCTTCCTCCCACTGTTCTCCAATCCTATTTCCTGACTGCTCCAAGCTAAGGTGGGTGTAGGATCACACAGTGCCTTAGAAACCAAGCCTAACTTCAGCCCCCCAACAAGCACTGCAGCTTTCAAATACAGAAGCATGTGCTGAAGATGTCCCTAATGGAAGGGAGAGGTCTGTTTGCACTGTAACACACTTGTAAAGCCTGAGCCAGTGTGACCAGTTTTAACCTCTCTATCCCAGTGATGTAGTAGCAAATTATGAATAAAGCATAAAAATCAAGGGTTAGAGGAGGCAATTTTTTTTCCTTTTTTTCTCCCCTAAGAACTTGTGTAAAACTTATTTTGGTACAAAGTAAGAGGTCACTGTTATACTGACTTTACTGGCAAGAAGCTGAAAAGCAGATTTGGTTCCAAAGGCAGGAGATGTCAGACAAGCTAGAAGAGATTTTATGCACAATTTTCAAAAGTTGTGACATCTCCCCAGTTCAGTGGGGTCCCACTGCCCACGGGAACACGCGTCCATCTCCACGGGAACCACAGCTATAGGGACTGAATTGTTTATGTTTCCACACCAATGTTTCAGACCCTCTCCCCATTTATGAACTTATTTGTTATCCACAAAAAAAATAACTGTAAGCCAGACTTACCTAACGTCCAGGCAAAGTAATACTTTGGTTTTGCTGCCTGTGTTACAATATACAGGTAACCAAGTCTTGACAAGAAGGGCGTTTTATCAAGAAATTCACTATCAATAATATATGCCATAGGAAAGTTCTTGGTAAGTGTCAGGAATAAAATGAGAGATGCTAGTGTGATACACAGCTTGTACATCACTGCTCCCTAAAAAGCACAAACAGTGAAACGTTCATTAGGAACATCTGCTTAAGAGCAAAAAAAAGGCAGTACTCATGATACACGTAAACAATGCACTTCAAGAACCAATAAAGTTAGCAGTGACAAAGGTGATAATCATTAATTTAGAAGAGGTAACAAAGAAAAGGCCACAGTCAAGGCTTTATTTTCATTTGTTTTATCGAGCTACCTATAACAAAGTACAAAGGGCAATTAGAAGTCAACACTGATGATGAACTTTACAAGAGACTCCTGTATTAGTTAGTGAAGGTGCTAAAAGGAGAAAGGAAATAAACAAAAAATGAAACCCTACAATATAAAATGAAGTCTTCACTATATGGACTGTCATCTCCTGGAACTAAAGACTGGATTCCTCCTGGAAGCCAAAACCATCCGGTATTCAGTACAATAGCAGGTCTTATTGCCCAGCCACCATCCAGAGGTCTTGCTAAAAATCACTTGTCCAAAAACCATACATCTTACCCAGCATGCATACCTTCCCATGATACACCATACTGTTCTCTGCTACTGCTCCCTTGCTTTCCATAGATGAATATTACTGACAACCATGTCAGTAGTTAGAAGCTCAATTTCACACACACATCAGGAGTAAACTCTCCTTAATACTGTACCCTGGTTTCAGCTGGGATAGAGTTAATTTTCTTCCCAGTAGCTGGAACATTGCTGGGCTTTGGATTTAGTATGAGAGTAGCTGTGATAACAGGCTGATGTTTTCGGTTGTTGCTAAGCAGTGTTTATACGAAGTCAAGGATTTTTCAGCTTCTCATGCCCTGCCAATGAAAAGGCTGGAGGGGCACAAGAAGCTGGGAGAGGACACAGCCAGGACAGCTGACCC
The DNA here is from genome assembly GCA_024605025.1 of Megaceryle maxima. Classification (NCBI taxonomy): domain Eukaryota; kingdom Metazoa; phylum Chordata; class Aves; order Coraciiformes; family Cerylidae; genus Megaceryle; species Megaceryle maxima. The sequence goes on along the minus strand of JANHGN010005420.1, from coordinate 34,415 downwards.
TAAGTGACCAAAGAGATGTTTCATACCATATGATGCCATGTCCAGTGTATAAACTGGGGGAGGTGGCCAGCAGGGTGGATCACTGCCAGGGGACAGGCTGAGCATCCATCAGGAGGTGGTCAGCAACTGCATTAAGCATCACTTTTCTTTCTTGGGTTTTATTTCACTCTCTTTATGTTATCTTCCTTGTCATTACAATTATCACTATTACTATTATATTTTATTTTTATTTGAATTATT
>JANHGN010005420.1:9495-34165 GCA_024605025.1 Megaceryle maxima | reverse complement strand
AAAAATATTCTTATCTCAGCCCAGGAGTTTTCCTTGGTTTTGATTCTCCTTCCCATCCCGCTCGGGGGGAGGAGCGAGTGGCTGCATGTTTTTCATTGCCTGCTGGGGTTGAACCACGACACCCAGGTATAACTCAAGAGGTAAATCTGGGCCTTGGGTACCCCGTAAAATTGAGTTATGTTCTGAAAAGACTAATAAAAGTGCAATATACTACTGAAACAACAATACCTTTTTTGATCCCAAGTAGTCTTTTTGTATCTTCTTGCACCTAAGACAACACGGGCCGTATTCTATGTCACTGAAGTGAGTAGAAATGCAATTGTGTGCAACAGGAATTGAGGATATATAAGCACACACACGATTTCAGAGGGGATGTTCTGCACACACTCACAAAGCTGCACACCCAGTGTCACCTTAAGTTGAAAGAGAGGAATCTGGTTCTTGTGCTATGTTATCCTGCCTCACAAGGTCATCTTATAAGGTCTTAAGTAATATTCAAAACCAATAATATTAGTGTTAATTGTATGAGAAAAATGACCTCCAAGTCATCCTGAAGTGTGACAATCACCTTGCAAAGCACCTGGACAAGCTATGGTCTCTAGCCACGATTCACCTAACTGTAACATCTCCTGCACTATGGGTGAGATTTGGCTTTGTGTTTTTTTATTCTAACGTGTCCTCTTCTGTTCAGCATTGAACTGCAATTTCCCCTTGTCAGACCCTGCAGACTATTCCCAGCACTGCACAAAGGGCACCCAGTCACCAATGACCCATTTTGCAAGTCAAACGCACTGGGGGAATACAAGAGGAAGGGATCAGCCCCCTCACCCCTGACCCTGCAATAAAACCAGCAGCTGCTTCACAGAAAATAGCCCCACTGTAACATTTACTGGGAAGATAATCCAAAACTGGTTTTTCTTCTTAATTTTTAATTATGAGAATCATGTACAAAGCTATACTCTCCTGCCCTTTGCAATAAATCTTTGTCATTTTAAAACTTACAGTTGGAGAAGGATCAGGGAGTCTGTCATAACCCTTCTGCTTCCAGTTCACTTCTAACAGTTTCATGTGCACGTGCCTCCCTTCAATGAAGGCTATATAATCCTTGTAATTGCTGCAAGGCCCAGCTATGATGCTCATAAAATTGAGAAGATAACTTAAATACTCCAGTAAAGAAGGTCTTGTCCTGTAAAAAGCATCCACATATGACAGAACAAAAACAAAAAAAGGAAAAAAAAAAAAACAACCAACAAACAAAAGACCATCAAGGTAAAACACAGCAAAGGATTTCACAAATGTTTTTTATTCTTCTGTCTGCCTCTGTCCCCATCTCTCTCCTACCACCTTCTCCCCAGCTGAAAGCTCACTAGATGTGTTTTGGAGCAGATGAAGCACAGCCTCTCATATTCCAGCGATGTCTGGCAGATGGCAGTCAGAACAAGGGTAATGGGGAAGTGCTTCAGCTACAGGTCTGATCTGAAAAACTTCCAGCCTTATCACTAGAAACTTTTTAGTCAAAAACACTCTGTAAGTTTAAATATCCACTCTCAAACAAAATGACTTGTGCATTTTGAACAGGCCAGCAGCACCCGGAGCACAAAGCTGGTGACTGGTTTTGAACATCTGTCCAGTACGTCAGGGACCAGTAACGGCTGGCAGACCACAAGCTGAGCAACACTGGTCTCACCAAGCTGTGCAGCGCAGTACCTCGCTTCTACACAAACCACAGGGCAGGGAGCATTTACAACCAGGACTCTCAGGCCTCTCACCCACCCTGCAGTTCAGGCTGTTGAAAAATGGGAAGTGTGATATGGGACATAGAGGAAGAGAATGAATAGGCACTCTGTCCTGCTGTGCAATTAAAGGAAGTAATTGCCTGCATTGCATCATGAACAGGAAAAAGAACTAAGGGGAAAAAAACACATAAATCAATAGATAGCTGAAGATGAAAGTCAAAGAAGAGTCCATCGTGTTAGTTACTTCTATTCTGCAAGTGCATATCACATAAGTGCCTTGGGGGGTTTTACACTGGAAGTAAAATGAAGAAGATCCACTGTCGTTGCTACAGATCAGCAGGTTGGAAAAGAAAGATGCACAAGCCTCTCTCACTGCTCATGTAATTTGTAAACTGTTGGGCTTACTTCATTTATGTGGCAGAAACAACCAACATCTAAATTCTGCACTGAAATACACAGTGCTCTCCACAAATGTGTTAAGTCACCATCCGAGTAAATGAGAAGTTCCCACATGAGAACAGAAAGTAGGGCACAGTGTTTGAAGAGTCCTGTTCAAGACAGATGGACACACATAAACCAACCCCCACTTAAAGTCTCTCAGGCCAAAATACAAATTTCTAGCAGAAAAACTAAGCAACAGTTAAACATCTGCTGTTGCCTACTTTTATTCTGAAGCAGAATTAGTTTGAATAAACAGTTAGCTTAGCCAGGATTTTCTGCATTCACCCTGCTGGTTACTGTAGATGTTAGTGCCTGAATGACAAGTTCTCTGGTGACAGCATTTCACAGAAAGATGCAGAAAACAGTTTGGGGTAAGGCTCCTCTTTCTGTTCTGCAAAACTGAGTCCATTATTTAGGCTTCTGAGCCCCACGGTACGATTAAAAATAAAGTCTTTGGTTTCAACTGAGATGCTGCACATGGGTGGGTGGGGAGACATGAGCAATGCACGAAGGAATGCACAGAGGATGAGTGAGAAACAAAACCAGACCAAGAACAGGAGGGAAGACAAAAGGCTGTATTACCAAAAGGGATTTAAAACTCTTCAGTTATGACTTGTCTGCACCGACACTTGAGCTATTGGCATGTACTTTTTTATTATGAGCTCATCTACTGTACAAGGAAAAGAAAAAAAAACAAAACCCTGTTTGGTGAGAATTTGACTAGAATTAATCATATGGTCGCAAGGGCCCAGTGCAGTTAAACATTATGCTGTGAGCTTTAAAAATAGACATAAAACAAAGTCACAACAAAGTTATATGAGTTTCCCTACAGGATTTTTGCTTTTCAAGAAATTACTCCCTTCTTACTTTTAGAAGCTCACAGGCAGACATTCTGATGGCTGAATCTTCTGCCTTGGAAATGAAGGAAACAATTTCCTTGGCCTTAAATAAACACTTCATTGTGAAATGTAGATAATAGGTCTAAGGCTAATGTTGTAACACTGATTTTTCTAATGAGAAAGAAAAGGTGCTCAAACACATGATCAACATGCTATCTCCCGATGAAAATGAGAAGACTAGGCACATAACGTGAAGGACTGAGGGCATCAGCATTACAGAGATAGGAAAAATGAAATTTCAGTGTCCAAAAGTGGTGGCAAAGAAAAGCAGTAACTGAAGCCTCAGAGTCAAACCAACATGGATTTTTACTACGCTCTGGTTTGCTGACAGAGGAGGAGTATTCTAATTGGAAAAATAACATATCACAGCTAGGATGAAGACAAGAGCCAGAAAGTCCATATAGTACAGTAATAGCCTGAATATAAAAGAGTTGATTCAGTGAGGATGAGTTTTATTGCATGTGGAGTATATATTTAAGACAATGAGATGTTGCCAAGTACTTCAGTGCTTTAATAACCAGCACAGGGTGGTAAAGGCTAAACTCCTGGACTGACAAAACATGGAATAAAGCAGAGAAACTATCTTTGTGTAAGGAAGGCCCTGAGAGCAACGTTACAAAACCAAAACTGCTCAAGCAAATAAAAAAAGCTGGTAGGACATTTGGCTTAACATGGAGTGGGAAGAAGCAGGGAACATTTTCATGGCCAGAACATCCATCCATTAAGTTGGTCCTGATATTGCAAAGGAAAAGGAAAAGCAAACAAAACCCCACCAATCCAAGCCTTAAACTTATTTGGATGAAATTAAGCACAAATCACTAGTGGAATTAAATTCTTACTTTACAGCAAGCCGATTTTGCTCAGCAGTGAGTTCCTCAGCTTGTCGTCCTATTCCTAGAGAGAAAGAAAAGTCACATCAGATGTTTCCAAAAGCCAAACAGTGAAAGCTATCCCCAAAGCCCTATGTTTGCATCCCACAGATAACTTTCCACAAGCTTCGAGGTTTCTTTGTCACAGGCAGTTGTAATACAGCTCAACTGCTATCTTTCATGTCAAGTATATTCATGTTCTACCCCACCTCTTTACTCAGTTCCTTGCTTCATTCCCCCCTTCTCCCCCTTGCTACACTTTCAGGAAGGGCAGCCATAGTACCCCCCCCCCCCCGAGGCAAATCACAATGCCACCAACTGGCAGCGACCCCCAGCAGCCTCCACGAACAGTCCTGGGCTGGAAAAAACTGTTCCCAGAAGCCGCTGGCTCATTTAAACACAAGCCTCCTGCTGGCTCCTTGGTGAGAAATGGAGCATTTCACAGCAGGAGGAGGCAGCAGTGGAAGAGAACTGGGCTCTCAGGGAACAGAAGCTCCACTGGTGTGCATGAGCATCCTGGCTGCCTGCTGCTGGAGCAAGCCTAAACACCACTCATCACGGTAATCGGGAATTGTATAAGGTCCACACTGGAAGAAGGGTGACCTCCTGTTGAGTGCACAAGACCTTTGGGGCCAGAGGTGGAGCACAGACTCACTGTCCCAGGGAAACTATGGAAATAAAGTCCTGTATGATGGCCAGCATGTAGGCAGATGCTGTTCACAGCATATATGTTAAAAACTTCCTCTGAAGCTTTAGCTTTAGCAAGGAATCCCACTGGCTTCAGCAGAACAACTCACCATGGGCCGAGTCACAGTCACTTGATGCTGATTCTGCATATATACAGCATCACAAGATGAGGAGCTTGGCATCAATTAACACTGATGTTCTAAACAAACTGGCCATAATTCCCCATATACACACACACAAGACCCATTTCCTCAAAAGACTGCCCATAAGCTGCTCAGTTCCATTCTCTCTCTGCTATTTCTGTTTGTAAAGACTGGGAGGATGTGAGTTCCAGGGAAACAATTAAGCACTTAATTACTTAAAGGGTTGGGTATTTTGGTTGTCTGGTTTCCATTTATGGGCAGCTGAGTTAAATTCTTACAATAGACATTTGTCACTGATGCTTGAACTGCAAGCTGCCTCCATTTGATCAACTGCTCCATGTATGGATGTGCACAACGTAATGAGCCTTTCCTACAGAAATCTGTCAGATTTCTGGTTGGTTTAAAATGCTCCTGCCTCTGGTGTTATGTTTTCCTTTCTGTCTGTCAGTTTACCTTCAGTATTCAAAGTGGGCATCTAGGCTGTGGCACGCAGCAGTATCTGAGCTGGCTAGCTTAAATACTGGCAGCAGCAAAGCTCCCAGCAACACGCACGTCAACGACAAGGTCAATTAGCCGAGCTTCAAGCTGCACCCACTATAGCCAGGTAAAAGACCCACTCATGTAAACCTGGCTTGTGAACAATGCCAATGTCTGTGGTGCAGCCACCCGCTAGATCATAACAGCTCTATAGCAGGCTACGTATTTCATCACCCACAGCTTATAATGCAGTGGGCTTCAGACCACCAGAACCTCGCACTGCACGCACTGCGCCATCCGTAGACATGAGCAATATTGGTACTGACGACAACTGACAGCTCTAGCTATTGCACTGTACTAGACACAGGCTTTTTACCAGGAAATAATAGTGCTCTTTGTCACAGCAGAGCACAAGATTGACGACAGTGTTATTTTGCTTTAAAGTGTGCTTCTCCCTGCGGTGGGAAAAGGCTACTGAATTCCATCTCTCCCAACTGATGGAGTATATTATCACTGAATGTATCAGCAATAGCATATTTTTTCTACATTAGCATTAATAACTGAACCTATGTATGGAACAGAACTCTTAATTTCTGAGAATCAAGAACAGCTTCAGAGAGCTTAATGGGGGTGCACCGTAGCATCTAAACAGGAGATATACGGGTACTAGCTAAAATGCAAATTGGGCCCCAAGGATGCAGAGCACCCAAAGGGGAAAATGGTTGTCTTTTGTTACTGCAAAGATAGTTTAATCCTAGAGAACTAATCAAAACTCAAAGTTTTGCATTTTCTTCCACAACGCATTTTTCTTCTTGATTTGAAGCAGCTCGTTGAACTACATTCATCCACTGTGTAACTCAACCACAGAATGCACTGGAATAAAAAGGCTGTCTTCAGGACAAGGAAAGAGATTCCTTTTCTTACCATCATGTAACTGGCACGCCAGTGTCGTGATCTTCTGTGTAATTATCATCAGTGGACTAGAACAGAGACAGAAACAACAGTTACACATCTCACAACACAAAGTATTCCCAACTTTCTTACTAAATGTCTCTATCCCTTTAAAAGGCATAACTGTATTAGCATCAAGTGGAAAACATCCAATTAAAACTGAAGGAGGAACTCAGGCATAAGACAACTGCCCGAGTTCAAAACAACCCCGCAGTAACTTGCACTGGAATTTTTAATTGCTAAGTGCACACACAAAGCCTTATTTTCTGTCTCCCCGTCCCACAGCAGTGCAAATTGCAATGCGGAAGAAAAGGCAGCGCTAGGAAATACCAGTGTCTGCAGCCCACTGGGATTGCTTTCAGGCAAAGGCCACATCCAAGCCCCGTATGACGCAACACTGGAATACAGCAATGCTGCTGTAACATAACTCTGGCTCTTCTGTTACTCTCCTGGTGTTTGTCTCTTCCATGCTCTCTTTGTCAACTCTGCAGATGCACACGCTTACCTCCCCACACTGATAGCCCTACCAACTAGGACTGCATGCATATAACACAAGAGCTGTCAGTACAGCAGTTTTCCACCTGCCATGCAACTGCCTGTCCGAGATGTACTATCCAACTGCGAGTGTTTGGGATCTGGAGCTTCCCAAAAACATGAGCTGGCTGTACCTGAGCCACGCTTACAGGGGACGAGCACCCAGCAGCTTTGGGGCTAACAGAACAAGCAGCGTAGGAATGAATAGCTGCTGGGTTCAATAGCTTATACTTCCCATACCCAGCTCTACAGAGCTTCTTAGCACTGCAGGCAAACGTGAGCTGCTGCAGCTAAGGAAGAGAAAAAAGGCAAAGCTCAGCTTGGTGGCATCAGGAGCTGGTCCCCTTGAGGGCAAAGGACACAGCCAGAAGCATTCAGTGGTACCTAAAGAAAAAAAGATGGGTGGTAAATCATGGGGACAGAGCTAATTGTGGTCCGTATACAGCTTCTAAGGGCTGTGGAGTCCTAAACACAAAACACTGCACTGAACATCTGGAAGGATCCACGGCAGGCAAAGCAAGGGATGACCACCCGCTAACACGGCCTCTCCTCCTCTCTGCCACTGGGGACACCAGCACAGGGTACCAGATCCCACACCTTCACAACCACAATAGCCAGGAGGTTGTAATGGGTGATGAGGATACATCTTTACTTGAGAAGCATTAATTGTGATGGTTATGTGTAAAGCCAGTTCCACAGAAGAGATCTGTCTTCGCTGAGCATTAACACAGTGGACTGTTTCCTGATTTGGTGTGAAATTATCAGCAAAAACCATACAGAGGTTTCTACCTGAACACAAATAATGTCTTCAACATGGAAATTAAAACCTGACTTTGTGTACATGCTATTTACAGAGTCTGACAGGTAAACAGATCTTTGTAAAGGGACAGAAACGATTACTCCAAATATTATGGCTATTTGTTATACTGTAATATATTTTCTGGAATTCAATGAAAGAAAAAAAGTTGAATGCCTTTTATTTTAGTTCAAGCACTGTATTTTTCCCACCAATTTTTCAAGGTAAAGGAAAAAAAAAGTGGAAGCTACATTCAATGATAACTGTCTAAAATAACAGTCAAATATTCATGTTCTGCAGAGATTTTCAAGAGATTATCCTCAACTACATCAACCTCCTGGTTACTGTAAGCCCAACGGCTAAAATAAACTGCAATGTGATTATCCCACTATGATAAATCAAAATTATTTTCAAGATAATTAATATGCTGACCATAATAAACACAGGAATACTGGAAAAGGACATTCTTTCATCATAAGTGGTCTTTTTTCTTTTTAATACTAAATATGGTTGATCTTTTTGAAGAGTCCACATGAAATTTTGCGTGGGTAGAGTAATTTGCATTTTCTGCCCGAAAAAAGAGAACATGCAGTATCAGCCAGTTTCTTAATCAGAAACTATTTTTATCATTTCATCAGTCTCTACTGGAAATGTCAGTTAAAAAGCTTGCACATAAAATCCAGAACAAGCTTAAATATACACAGATCCGGGATGCAATCATAACACGAGGGTTTGTACAGACCACTCAGTCTACTGAGTGCAGCTAAGGAATGGCCAAATTCAACAATGCCTTTTCACCTTCCAGTCAACATTCTGAAAGAGTGATTCTAATATTTTCTTTTTTCCAATTCATCTTTCAAGAAATGTTATTTTATAAGCTGTTTTCACCATTATCTCAACATCCTATTTCTCAAAGCAGCTTTTCCCATTCAGAGAAAATTTAGCTTTGCTTTCAAAGACACATAAATCCCAATCCTTTAAGCATACAAAAAAGCAGATTTTTTTTAATCCTTACGAGAGACAGAGGCTGTCAGTTAACTTATTGCAGTGCTGCTGCAATAAACACAGATTTTTGTCAGCGCTTGACCTTATCCTAGATGAGTGAACACTATCTCTTGTTTCAACTCGGTTCAATTTGTTGCACATGTTTCTTACAGCAAGCACTTTATGCCAATATTGAAGTGGGTAACTTTAAACCTCAGGCTCAGAGCCAAAACTGTATGCCTCTAAGTGCCTAAATTTAGACACTCATCTCAGAAAATTAGTCCTCCTGCTGTAAGCCAGAGAGAACCCAAATGCAAACAATCCTGATGCGCTGATTAACCGAGGGAAGCACAAGTGCAGCCTGCACTGAAGTCATGCAACGTATAAACACTGAGAAGAGAGGTTCTCTTCATCTATATTAGGAATTCATCGCCTCACCAACGGCACATGGCAAGACAGCAGAACAAGCCAGCCTCTCCTGCGTTTTAACCAGAGAAGATGGACTGTCCCACTCCCTCAAAGCCCAACTCCAGAGACAAGTGAGTGCAAAAAAGTGATGGGGTGGAAAGGAGATCCACAAAATGCATCTGAGATCTGAGTGCTTCAGTTCACTCTCCTGACATGGTTGTATTACACATCTACGCATCTTTTCTGTACCCTACTCAGGAAGGTGGAAACCTGCTGTAGATTGGCAATGGAATGACACCCTTGAAATCTTTCACATCAGTATCAGATAGCATTAAACACCTGACACCTTGCTTACCCTTTGTGTGAGGTGAACAAGGAACATTTCCCTCTTCCCTCAGCCATCTACCATTCCCCCACTGGGAACTTCACTAGGGACCAAGTCTTCTGTGCAGGAAAGGGCAGAGCACAACAAAACAATGACAGCACTGGAGCTCTCCCTTCTTTGGGTACTCCTTTGAGGTGTGGAAGTCCTCACCTTCTACACATCCACATCTGTCTCACTCCTCCCTGGGAGCTCACCAATCTCATCTCATCAAACACACACACAAAGCCCAGGTCTAAGACTGTTTTTGTTTCTTCAGAATGAAAAATAGTCCTTTCCCCCATGTTTGCAGAATAATGCATGAGGACACAAGTCTTGAAACAATATTAAAAATTAGACAAGAAAAATACATTTAATTTAGGGGGAAAAATAGTATCATCACTTCCTAAGTACACATAATGAGTTTTGATTATTAGAACTTGACAATTTCAGAGTATTAAACTGTCATTTCTGTTCAGGCAAGCTCTAATTTTAAACAGTGAGAAAACACTTAGTAAGTTAATACATAAAATATAGCATCACATCACTTGATAGACTATGTCTACTATACTTGCTTTTACAGATGAAGCATGGAAACCTACCCCTAGGAAGGAAACATTTGAAATAAAACACATTTAAGAAGCCTAAAGGACTTCAACTCCATCATATTTGAATCGCTTTGCAGCCACATGCAGAGTGCTGATTCTACATCCTCTCCCCTTCACCTGCCATACTCAGCACTGCAGTTACAAACTAGCACAGAAACACAGAATTTGATTTATATGTGGTGTGACTTTCCCCTTCCCCCTATGCTTTATCTGTCAGCTACAAGTTCAGCCTCAGCTTGTAGCTGCAGTGCAGCTCCTACACACAAACCATAGTGGCCAACTTTTAATAAAAATAAAAGCAACGCAACAAACCAAACACAAAGTAACAACAACAACAATGAAAATCAATAAATTGTGCCAGGGAATCAGTCTGAAATAGGAAATTTCAACAAATAAAAAAACACCCCAAAGCATCTTTTCCTCATGTGAGGTGCCTTGAAAAATAACAAAAGATGAAGACGCAGCAGTTTACAGAAAATGCTCAATAGAGGGTTTTACTCCCCTAATGAAACCTTCTAAAAGAAAACATACCAGTTAATGTCATTTTGAAACATGGCTTGCCCCAGTGTCATAAATTTTCCCAGAAGTACAGGCCAGTGGAACTAAAGATGTCAGCACGGGTTGTAGCCTGCTGCAGGGATCTTCCCCATATCACAGGCTGGATTCTGCACCGACTGAGCTTTGATGCTTATGAGAGAAAAAGACGTTTACCGAGCAGAGACTGCCTGACCTTAGGTAATCCCGTGGAGGAGTCTGGCACACGCTCGCTAGAAATAGTTTCCACTGACCTGATTTCACTAAGAGAGGAGGTGGAGTCAAGAGGCTCATTGCTGACAAGACTCCAAATCAGCAAACATTTATTTCAGGTTTATATCTTTAGCCCTGAAGCCATGATGAGAAGTTCACACAGTCACACTCTTCGACAACACGAACTACGCTGCCGAGGAGGTCGCCAAGCCAGAGACGCCACAACAGCTTCACTGGCAGCGGGCTCTTACTGCTGCTTTCAACAGCAAAATGAAGAAGTGATGAAGCACACAGAGGAAAAATACTTCACTAAACACACTCATGCAGTGCAACTTCCAATGTGCTTCATGTGGTTTCTTTGGTGAAAGCTCCCAAAGACCACTTCTAATGCCTTCATGATAGAAGCATTTCACTTAAAAGAGTATTTACTTCTGGAGAAGTGTCCTGGGATGCACTATGTGTGAAGCTCTCTAGCAGCGACTGCCTGCTTGAATTTTGGCTAATTCCCACATTGCAGCTCTTGCAGGGCTTTTGTGTAACCGAGCATAAGCGATCTCACTGCTGTTTCAAGTGGACAGATGCTGAGCGGAGCAGCCAAGCAGCACGTGGGCAGGGACCACTGACCACTGCACTGGTCTAGTGCCTCTGGGCACGTGCTGTGGCCCAGAGTTCCCCAGAGCACACGCTGCAGCAACGTACTGCACTTCATGTATCTAAAAGACAAGAAAATAAACCCAACCAACTGAACTGGCAGGATGAGTATTTCTGCACCCTGCTTTAACATGGTAACAGAGTACATTTAGGTTTGTTTCCATCAGCAAATGTATTTCCTTTGTGAAAACAGGCTGTTGTACCTTTGTTCCTTTCTTACGTGGTTGATGCTAAGCCTCTGAGAGGGGAAAAAGCATCAGTGAAGCACTAACCACCTGACAAAAATTCACTGCCTGAAGTGACACTTGTTACTGAAGTATCTGCTTGTATGGCTTTTCGAGAGGGCTCTCTCAATGACCATCGCTTTCTAAGCAGCAGATGTTGCTGCTGTCGGGCAGAGTGAACACATAAAGATGCCCTTTCCTTCTGAAGTGATGTCCACCAAAACATTCATGTAAGCTGTATGGATTTGACATCTGTAGGGAGGAAAACCGCTCAAATCTCCCTGATAATTCAGCTCCACGGGTGATTGAAAGCAATGCCAGTGTGTGTGGTGATTTTCACAGAGTTCCTGTGCTGTGAGGAATGGCACCAAGGAACTCACAGATGCACGATGATTCCCTGACGTTCACCAAAGAAGACATAACATTAGGAAATTTTGCTCAAACACTGCAAGAATTCAAAGAGGAAACCAAAAAGCTCTATGGTCTTAATCAAGTAAAAGATTAAAGCAAACACAACTTCATAAGGATGAGAAGGTCCTCTGAATTCCATCCAGATGATCATATGCATATGGCATCTGTACATGTATTGAAACCATACCTATTACTAGTTCCAAAAACCCCAGTCAAGATCCCTTGATTTATTTAAAACTGATTTCTCCCCAAAGCCATAATGTGACTGTACTCAGTCCGAGTCCGTCATACTAAGATAAAAACCCCAATCTGTTTGTTAGTATTACCATTTTTACAAAGCTGTATAGAAACCAGGCAACTTACCAGCATAATCCTCTTAGCATAAAGAAGAAGAAATGAAAGAGAGAAAAAGAAGAGAGAGAGAGTTAGGATTTAGTTTTCCTACATTACAATGTATAAATGCCATGGAAAACCAAGCAAAATAAAATATGCATGTTTCTCTCAAAGACTGATCTGAACTATGGGGGAAACATCAGTGTTCAGTTATTTTAAAATTAGTGTTCAAAAATGAATGGTTTTCTTTGAGAAAGTAGCCAAAAGAAAATTCTTGAACTATGCCACCACGTTTTTGTGAAATAATATAAATGAAAGAGCTTTGATAATATATATATATATATCTTTTAAAAGGTAAAGTGTATCAAACTGGAACTCTTTTTCATTAAAACCTGGCACCTAGATTTAAAAAAAAAAAAAAAAAAGTTTTTCATTTAAGTACTAAGCAATGCATGAAACAATCAAGAAATTGCTGCAAGCAGCTTGAGTACAGTTCTGGTTGTGGGAGTCAGTGAACCAACCTACCCTTTGCATGAGTTAGAAGAATTAACTAGTCACCAGTAGGGAAAGAGTTTCCTTCCTTCTTAACTTTGCAGTGATGAGTCACAGTCTGACCTTTCATTTTCCAGTTTGCTTAAGACATGACTCAAAAGTTACTTTGTTCTTTCCATCTCCACCTGCATTTTACAAGCTGCATTCTCAAAATGGGGGCACTCCAAACAAATAGCACAATGGACTATTAGTAAGAACCAAAAAACAAATGTCTTTCCAAGACCACATCAGAAGGGTTATGCATGCAAGCTGTAAGTGCACGGAGCAGGCTAAAAGAGCAAACGAGGTATGCCAGCTTTCAGCACCCACACTGGGAAACACTCATGTAACATCTGGCCTGTCACCTTAGGGAACTGACGCTGGAAGGCTGATGGCACTAGAACTGGTGATGTGCCTATGTGTTGTGATTAAGACTTCCTCTTTGCAATCAGGTATCAGCAGACGACAGGCTTTTTATTCCCTCCGAAAGATTCCCTTACATCCAGTGTTTTACCTTCTTAATGTACCTTTGCCCATAAGGGTGGGAATCTGGATGGGCGTCATGCCAGGGACTGTCTTGCTTGTTTCTCAAGTCCTGAGGGAGAACTTTTAAGGCCATCCTTCCAGCCAGGAGCCTGTCTGAATACCCTCCTATGCAATAGGTGTGGAACCATCAAACATGGGAGAACAAGCAAGAGGAGGTTCAGTTGCTGCTCACACATGGTAAAACTGTGGTTGGTATTTTGTCTCACTAGGTCCTCACATCCGTTTAGGTATGTGCATAAAGCCTCAGGAGGCACACACACATTATTTATAGCTGAGGACAACAGGTTTTAAGAGATTTATGAGGTTTACCTGGGTTTCAGCACTTTGGATTGCAAGCTTTTATTAATGCCACTAAAATATTTTTATTTATTCTTAGTTTTTAAACTATACCATGAGGATGCAGTTCACACCTACATTATGTTTTCCAGTTGTTTCCTACTTGGTTTTATATTTGACTGAATCTTAGGAATTGGTTCACATCTTGAAGCATCAGGACAAAAATCAAGTGACACAGTTTAGATATTATTCTTTCAATACCATTATTATCCTCAAGCTCACCATTATCAGAGTAGCTCCTTTTTCATCAAGACAGCAGAAAATGCTATATAGTCTATAACAGAAACAACCATCATTCCTCTTCTTCTTCCCCCAGTCTCAGCTAGAGAAACCTCACAAGTTTCACAAGAACTTTCCCCCCACCCCCTGAAATTTAATTAGATGCTTAAACCTACCAGCTCACACAGGGACACATGCACAAGGACAGCAAAAATTTTCAGTTTCCTACTCTCTGCCTATTAGAAGGCAGGGGCTTGGAAGAAGCATCTACAACTTACTGTGCCAGTTTACAGAAATCTTTCATTGTAAGTCACCAATTACTCTGTATTCAGACATTTAATTAAACAAGGAGAAAACAGATAAGCAGATTGTATTTAAATCATGCAAAAGCACACGCTCCTCTCTTGAACAAAATATATAGGGTTACCTATCTATTTTGCAACTCATCTTTTACCACTTCAGGGAAATTGGACAGTACACATGAAAACCACTGCTCCACAGAAAGGCATGGCGTATAAAAAGCTGTGCTATATACACAGCAGCCACAACCTGCCCCCATGAGACAAGCTGGAAGACCAGCACTGACAGCAAAACCTGATCTTGTGTGTCCCTGCCTGGGTTACCCAGTTCTCCCAGCCACTCACCTCCTGACCAAGTCCTCCCCTCCCACCTGCTGGAGTGCCTGGGGTAGGAAACACCTTCCCAGTTGGGGCATCGAGATGAATGAGAATTGGGGAAAGGATGACCCGGAGCCCATGGTTGTGCCTCGGAAGGTGGAAGGAGAGCAGCCCACCCCACCTCTCAGGGCAGACCACCAGCGACCAGAGCACCAGCTGCGTGCTCCCCAGGGCCATATGCACTCCTCCAGCTCCAGTGAGCAATGGTGCAGAATTATCCTCCCAGGCTGCTCTAGGTGGAAATCCAGCTAACCAAGCTCTACCCTCTTAACTAAACAGTTTCTAGCCTAGCAAGAAAATAGCAGAAACAATGAGTCAATGCAGAAATCACACAGTGTTTATTCCTTCCTTAAAAAATAATAAAAAAACCCCAAAACAAACAACCAAAACTTAGAAAAAGCTTAAGGAAAACAAAATTGCAAGCACTCCATAGATAACATAAAATATATTCTTAAAATGTACTGAATTCAACCAATACTAATTGAGAGAGGGCCCAGCTTGCAGACTCACTCACCCGGAAAAATCTGTAGTGAGAATACCATAATGAAATATGTATATTCGGCTTATGTGGCACAAGGTCAGGTATCCCATAGCTACGAGAAAGGAGTACCTAAAAACATACAGAACACAGAGTTACCAACACAAGTACCAGCAAGGACCAGAATCACTCAAATTGGGTTTGGGCTTGTTTAGGAGCAGAGTTTGATTTTTGCAACTTAGATTGTTAACAAGTTTGAAGTTACGGTACAAGATCTGGCAGAAATTTTCAGAGGACTGATGGTTTTGTGTACCCAGGTGAAACATTACAGAGGTGTCTTCTCACACTGGGGGTGGGAAAAAGAAAAGAAATAGGATCACTTCAAGTAGTGTGTTTCAGAGCTTCCATTCTCACATATTATTCTGAAATTTCTGACTCAAGAATTTGAAACCAGATGATTCTGTATGTGTGGCACTGAAGTTATATCCACTGCCTTTTTTATCTGTAAATGTCATTTACATGTACAACTCTTTCTAAGATACACCTGCAACTAAAATATTTCAAGTTTAAGATATCTTCTCTCTTTTGATTTTGTATAAAGGCAGATAATGACACATGGCCTACTCTTTTCAGCTCTACACGCTAAGAGATGCCTCTTTCCAGAAGAAACATTCCTTAAGTGGAGCTTGACAAATTCACTCTGTTCTTAAAGATGATCACAAAATTGTTAGGCAGGACAGTAGCACCACTCTTTCTATCTCCAGAGTCGCACTGTCCGAGGACTGGAGGTGATACAGTATCTAGGTGGGGTAGATGTAGCCTTGCCTACAACTAACTTCTCCCTAGATATAGCTGAGAGCAAGAAAGAGGATACTGGGGAGTAAGAAGCAGATGGGTATTTGGAAACAAGACTGACAAATGAAGCAACTGAGAGAAAAGTGCAGGAGAGAGCTGGGACACCAGAATGAAAGGCCTGCATCCCATGGACAGGCTGGGACCAGGTCTACTGGTGTCCCCTGCATGAGGAGGATAGCCACATGAAGGAAAGGATGCAAAAACCTACAGAGGAATGAGACTGCACATCCTGCACACCCAGCAGAGCTGAGACATGGGAGGTCCAGCAGGCAGGGAGCACACACTGCCAAGCAGGATCCCCCCAGACCCATGGTGGGGATCTAAAGGTGAAATCAAACAAGAGGAACAGCCACCAGACAACTGACAATGAGCCAGGCCTTCGTCAAATCATGACTGGCTTTAAAAGAAATAAGTTAGTCTTCCCCAAGGACTAATAAAATGCTGTGTGAATGACAGTGATGGATCACAAGGCAACCTGCAGGTCATGCAGCCCAGAGCAAGCAGCTGGATGAAAGGCAGACTGAGGGGACACAACAGCTTCTTCAGGGAAGAATTTGTCTTGTTTTATCTGGCTCGGGCATCCAGTCCAGCCTCAGCTAGGTCCTTAGGACAGAGAACAGCAAGCATCCCTCCAAAGGCAAGGCACCCAGCTCAGACATGTAATGGTGATAGATGGGACGAAGCATCTAAAATAAGCCTCCATGCTTAAGTGTAAAGCACCTAGACTGAAAGGGGGGTGAGCGGGGAGAGATACACTGAATTGCTGCTGCAGCTGGGAACATGTCTGATGCTGGATTACTTTGTCCATATATAGCCCTTGATGGCTGGCAGCCTCACCAGAGAGCAAAGCAGCAGAAAATAACCCGGGAAAGAAGCATGCAGGTTAAAGTATGTAGTTTCTTTATTTCATTTGTTCACTTCCACTTGCATGTGAGTTGGGGAAAGAGCCAAGTCTTGGAGGCCCACTCTGAAGGATCTAGTACTCTTACAGGCCCTCGGTATCAGCAGGTCCAGCCCTTAAACTGGCATTTTTCAAGGTTATTCTCAAGCAGTTTGAAGATGCTGTTATTTTGCCAAAAAGTAATAACATGGATGTAGTCTGAGTCACCCCGCTATCACTAGTGGGATACAGTGGAACAGTCCTAACCCAATCCTCCCAGCTGAAAGGTTTTTCAGCACGTTGGATTGCTACTTCACATTGTCTCTAATCAACAAATTACTATTTCAAAGCAGTGGGTGACATTATATGAACTGGCTTAATCTGTGCTGCAGTATACAGCTATTCTGCCTGTTGTGACTATTTGGCTAAACAGTAAGAGCGAGGGGGTTTCCTGCTGAAACTGTGCCCGTTTCCCTACCACCACCTCAACTTGCCTATAAAGACCTAAGTATTGGATGATTCCTTCTGTAGACTTGGTTCCCCTGAACTACAATCAGTAAATCCTGCATTTCATTAAGTGATGGGCAGGAGACAAGTAACAGACATTTTCAGCTCCTTTTCCTTCTGGCCTCTGGATGGCACTTTCATAAATATTGTTCAATTACTTTTAAAAAATCAAAGATATCAGATACCTCTGGACTTCCAGGCTTTGCACTCTGTGAAGGGGTGGAAAAAGCCTCCTTGATTAATATCTGTTTTGCTGGTGCAAAATGCTAATGACTGCTATAGACAGGTCTGTTGTTTATAGTTCATGTTTCTCAACAACCCCAGAGAAATTCTAAGTAACAGTTTCCATTTGGCCATTAGAATGGGGTCTCCTCAAGAAGTGAAAAAGAAGAAGAGATTATTTTCTGAGCAACAGATCTCAGACAGCCCTGGCCCTGGAGCCAAGCGAAGGAAGGGTTTCCATTCCCCAGTCCAGCCTGATGTGGTTGTGAGCATTCAGCAGCAGCCACAGAGACAGCCACACAGCACAGAGACAGAAATCACCTGTAACACACCCAAACCAAACCACACCACAGTATTAACCATGCTGTGAGAGACCAACACAAAAGTAAAGAAGTGGTAAGAACTGCCAGATTGTCCCTCTAGCCAACTATAAAGTAGCAGGTTTACAGATAAAAATTCCCATTTGTGGCGACTGCTGGGAAGCAAATGACTCCACTTACACAATTTTGAAAAGTCCCACGTGCTGAACAGAGAGCACGGTACCCACATGAGAAGGCTCAGTGACTGAGCAGAGAAGTTCCTCCACATGAACTTCCTCTCAGATAGTGAAAGCAGCAGATACAACTACCATGTAATTTGCATTTTCATGTGAAAGAGCTTTTTGTCTTTTGGCCAGGAAGGCACTAATTTGATAAAGCCCTTTGGGAGTTTTAGGTGTCTTCCTTCCTCTCTGGTGTTTGTATACGGGAATAAAGATCCCACGAGTGGAGAACTTCTCATGATGATGCCATAACTTTCTGCTTCAGAGCAATGACATTGTGGGTACTTTCTAAGCTGACAGCCCAGTACCAAATGCAAGATTTAATTTTGTAGATCGCTAAATTAAGCTGCCACAGTGACCTTATTTTAACCACCTAACTCAAGAATAAGTGGAAAATACCTAAAGGCCAAACAGTAAGGGGGAAAACACATTAAAAGGGATTATCAAAAGCAATCCTCAAGGACACAAGACTAAGGAGAATATGACTTCATTATGTTTAAGAAACCAGAGGTTTGGTAATAAATTATTAAGCCTGCAAAAGCCAACTTCTGAAGACAGCAATATAGCAATGCAAAAAACCACAAACTGAGATTACAGCTGCTTCTGTAACGGAAAGAACAAAGGTCCTGCGAGTAACTGGGAAAGAAAAGTGGGAAAGAATGGCAGTAAAGAGAAGGTGGTCCTAAAAAAACCCTCATGCTTCTCCATGAAAGGACAGTAGTTGTCAGAGGGGCAGCTCCAGACCTGCAGCCACACCAGCTCACCTGTGGATGTTGGGAATACTCGCCATATTCATAATGCCATAGTTCATCATCACCAGGACAAAAAGATGAATGGAATACCTTGAAGACAATAGAGTGAATATTTAGATAATTTCTCCATGACCGGAAGGGCTGGTAGTTCAGAGTGAGGGATATCCATCTCCATGCAGATGACACAAATGCAATGTCACATCAGGGTATTGGTTAACATGGATTGTCACAATTACATCTTTATAGCCTCAATGTCCAACAGAGATCAACACTTAGTGACATATCGTCTGTTTCACTGAGAGAAAGAGCAGCCTGGGTTGAAATGCACATTCAAACTGGATGCAGCTTTTCCAGAAGAGGTTACACCTTCACAGCAGACTGGTGTGGTTTTAACTTCCAGAACAAACATCACAGATTAAATACTTCACTTACAAATACTTTCATGGCTCATTTCACTCTGAGGGTTTGGAATAGTTACACTGGTTAGGATATTTATTTTTTTTCTTTTAGGATAACTTAGAAAGTGCCTTAAGATTTTAAAAAATAATGTTTAAAAATATGTTTACCCAAGCCTTGTCTACACGGTAACTAAATACTTACCACCCAAAGCAGAAGACAGCAAAGTATATTCCAAAGAGGGTGGCAAATGCATGGCGAACAGCAGAGCTGGCGTGACTGGGACCCAAGTAAATGCGAAACCAAAATGCAGCCAAAAGTGCAAACAGTTGACAGGCTACAAAATTGATCTGTAAAAGACAAACAAAACAAGAAATGGTTGTGATTCTTGGAGGAGAGGCGGAAGGAGTCTTTCCATTCTCAGAACAATAGAGAGCAGAGCCATGAAAAGAGGGAGGAAAAAATGAGAGCAATTGTTTCTTAGCGTTGTCACATGTGAGCCCAAGCAGTCACGTTCCTTGGCCAGCTGCAGGAGGGATTAAACAAGCATGTAGCCACCCAAAAACTCAGAGGAGAGGAAGAGCAGGCTCTGGCTACCCAAGGTATGTACAGCCTCTGGGCAGTTCTCACTTTCCCCAGGGCAGGGCTCTGCTCTGCTGCCAGCCCAACCCAGGTAGACGGGACATCGCCCCTCTCTGTCTCCTGGTGGAAGGCAGAGGCCAGGAAGCAGATTGGGACACTGAAGCATTGCCCCAGTGCCTGACTTTCTCCACAAGCCCCAAAACAAGGGCAAAATCAACAATCCTGATGTGATGCTGTTTCACAAGCAGTAACTGTACAGCCTGCTCAGCCTTCACAGCAGCCTCCCAGCAGCCTTCCAACTTACCCTTTTTTTCAGTTCAGGAGTGAAAAGAAAACAACTTTGCTCTACTGCAAACCACTGAAGGAAACTGCTCCTCAATTGTTCTTTGGCTACCACGTCTCTATAGAGCATGGGAAGCAGGCTGGTCCCATGGGGACCAGATAGCAGTGGGAGCACAAGACAGATATATGTTGAGAGCCACTCCTATCAGACACAAGAACAAGCAAAAACTTCAGGTATCCTCACAGCAAAATTGACATCTAACTGCCTTCTTCAAGTCACCTTCTCTTTGACAGCCTCAGCAAAAATCCCAGAAGTCAGAAGAACAACAGAGCTCAGGAGCCACCTCAAATGGAGCAGCAGAGCATTAGTATAAGACATCTCTGAGTCCAGCCTGGACTCTAGACAACTGGAGTTAAACTCATTTATTCATCTGCAATCCATTTTCAAATAAAAAAAAATAAAAATCACCCTGTGCTCTCCAGCAGCAAGTCATTCTAGGCTGAGCAAAACTAAATAGACTGTAACATTTAAGCAGTCACTTGGATTAGAGGATTATCCAAAGCTATCAGTCCAGGACAGGATGATGTATCTCGCTTGGAAATGCTCTGACATGCTGGCTGTCCAGAGGTGCTTGGATTCAGTCAGGCTTCTTGTCAAAATCATTTACAATGTATTTAATAAGACACAACAGCCCCAAATTGCTTTTATTCTGGTGGACTATATCCAACATGGTGCTGTTCAAATAAATGCTTTTATTAAAGATCTGTTTGCTACATCCCTGCAGTTCCTTTATTTCAGTGATGCAGGCAGCCGCGCAGTAGAATAATAATAACTTAGATATGATGACCTTTAGTTGCTTGGAGCAGAGAAAATATGTTTATTTCTTGTTCATGTAAGTAACCAGCATTTGTATCAGAGAGTGTCACAGAACTATACCCAAAAGGAAGTAATTAGCAATGTCTTCTGACAATAGTTTATGCTTTATTTAAATAAGGCAGTTCTTATTTTCTGTGCAAGATTTAAAAAGACAACAAAACAGCATTACTCTCTCAAAACCCAGATGCTGTAGTACAAATCCCAAACTCTCATCTGTTTTTTTACCACAAGAGTTACACACAAAGCACTAACTCCTCCCTCCCCTCCTTCCACAGCCAGAGGTACTGCAGAAATAGCTGGACTGAGGACAGCCCCT
Source organism: Megaceryle maxima (assembly GCA_024605025.1). Lineage (NCBI taxonomy): Eukaryota > Metazoa > Chordata > Aves > Coraciiformes > Cerylidae > Megaceryle > Megaceryle maxima. The sequence continues at coordinate 12,908 of JANHGN010005420.1, read as the reverse complement.
GCAGGGCTGCTCCGATTGCACCCTCCCTAAGCAAGGTCCCAGGACTGATGGATAGCAGTTCATCAGTGACAATTCAGTGAACAGTAATCCCACCTCAGCCTGCTTCCCACTTACGGTTGTACTGGTACATCCAGTGCAGCTCAAGCCTGTGGCATGCAGAGCCCCTCTGATTCAGTATAAAGCAGCAAAGTGCAGACTCCAAGAAACCTTATATGGCTAATTGTTTAAAAGACAATACCCCTTTCTGTGCAGCATCACTCCCGGAAGCTTTACATCAGTAAAATACATTAAGATAAGCAAGCATTTTCTTTTTCCTTTCATCTGGTTCTTGTCTGTTCAGACTGAGACGTTAAAAGATGCTGGGATTTCAGAGGTTCACACACACAGCAGAATGAAAGTACAAGATCCCACGGCAGACAAACTTGTAAGAGCATTTATGTAGCTAAGGCAGGTGACTTTGTATGAGCTGAGAGTACAGGACAGCACAGCAGCCTTGTGTACACATGCTGTCACCTGCCTACGCTACCAGTTCCTCTCCTACTTGGATTAAAGTTAGCACAGGTACATGAACCCCGTCACGATCACATCTTCATTTTATTGTGCAAAGTAATCAAGTATCCAAATTAAACAGATGACAGACAGCTGAATGTGAGCCAGCAGTGTGCCCAGGTGGGGTAAACCCTTGCACCAGTATAAAAGCGAGAGAACACACTGGCCTTATGTTTCAATCAGCTTTCAATTTGTAAGGGTGCTTTCTGCAGAGCAGATCCGATATACTCAGCAAGCAGTAACCTCAGCATAGCAGTTTTCCTTTACCCTGTTGTACTGAATTAAATAAGAAAATACTTCAGAGAGGAAAGACTGCAACACAGTTAAAAGCCATAGAAATGATTAAAAATATCTAAAGACTAACCTTCCTTTTCAAGATCTGTAAATGGCAGTGATGGCATCAAAGAGACACAAACACAGAGGAGGATTCCTAAGTGTTGCTTGAACATTACCTGACCTACCAAAATAGCACAAAAGAAGAGAAGGCTGCACCCAATCCATTGCTTAAGAGATTGACTCCCAAATACAAAGAAAAATGCATTCTGAAATGCAGAAAGACATTTGCTCATGGGCTGAGGACACTCATGACTTTGACCTCCTTTCTGAACTGCAACGACCACAGCCCTTCAGCAGCTTGCCAGCTTCATTTCCCCAACGGCCTTGCTTTTCTGATAGACAGTGCTGCCTCTAAACATAAACATGCCTGTCAGCCTCCACGCACATGGCTGGTGGTGCCCGGGGTGGATGGGGCGCTTGCTGCTGGACCCAGTCCTCTGTGGTCGGCCGAGGGGCCAGGCTGTGATATTGCACCATAATAAAATTTAACAGCAGTTTGGATGAAGAAGACCTTCTCATCTCATGAGTAGGGCCTATGTCTCCCAGCTCTCTCTGTTGGGCGGATCCACTGAAGTCCTGCTTGCCCCGCCAGGTCTGAGCAAAGAAAGGAAAAGCTGCCAGTTTTCTACCAGCTAAAGCCTCGGGGTCTTGACTGAGACATTGCCTGCTGCATCAGGAGGCTTTCCCCAGTCAGATGGTGAAAATCAGATGGTTACTCTCCCCAGTCAGTTGGTGAAAGTAACAACTCCTCTGCCGGTGCCCACCTGCCCACCTAGTGCTCCAGGCCTCAGACGAGGTTGAGACCTGGGTGGCTGAGAGGTAGCTTACTCTTGTTTGGTTTTTTCCCTTCCCAGCATCAAGCTGCAAATGAAAATACCTTTTCAGGCCTGGTATTATCACCCCTATGGATGGCACCTTCGGCGCCCTATTCAGTGCTATCTTAGCTGCACCTGGGTATAGCAGGAGCGCCGGAGCTGCGGCAGCTGTGGGCTGTAGTTGCAAAACATTATTTTCTCTTTCTCCCTGGAAGCTTTTTTTTCCCTGTTGTTGTTGCCGTGAAGGTCCATTTATAACGCCTGCAGACTTCTTTCTGCCTGCAGGGCTCCCTCTTCTTATTACACCTATTCCTATATGCTGGAGTTCTTGAATAGGCTCCCGTGCGAGCGCACGCACCATCTCACGTGGGTGCATGCCCGGCAGCCTCCACGCACATGGCTGGTGGTGCCCGGGGTGGATGGGGCGCTTGCTGCTGGACCCAGTCCTCTGTGGTCGGCCGAGGGGCCAGGCTGTGATATTGCACCATAATAAAATTTAACAGCAGTTTGGATGAAGAAGACCTTCTCATCTCATGAGTAGGGCCTATGTCTCCCAGCTCTCTCTGTTGGGCGGATCCACTGAAGTCCTGCTTGCCCCGCCAGGTCTGAGCTGCTCCCTTCTTGTTGGTTTATCCTCGTGATTACTGGGCTGGCCCTTTCTCATATGCTTTGCACAGCCTCTTGAAAGCTAAGGCTTTGTTATTCTCGAGTCGCTTGCATTCCCTAGACCTCAGTGCATCTCAGCAGAACAGCATCTGCTGTACGCAACCAGCAACAATGAAATTAGGCCATGAAAAAGAACCTTTGTGCTGTTAGGCTTACTGTTCCTGCTTACAGTTGCCCTTATAGACCATAGGTGCCAGTTGTTCCAAAATGAAGCACTATACTTTGTTCCAGGTAGCAACTTGATGTCAAAGGCCTGACAGGTGATTAGTTAAGAAAATCACTTAACCTGTTTCAGCAATTTAAATATTGTCAGCAGCTGAAAAAGCACCTGTGGGGAGGCAGCTTCTCTAAGGATGCTTAATCTCTTTGTAAAGTGCTTTTGAGATCTACTGATGAAAGTTAGGTGGTACTACTATTGTTGTTGTTGTGTCATCGCATCTGGGCGTATACTACAAAACCACTTTCTAGGAGTACTCATTTTGGATTTTAAATGGACCGTCCTAGCCAACTTGTGTTTCTTTTGAGCTTGCTTTCACAAATTTGGCTGGCTGGCAAGCTTAGGGGGTATACATTTTGAGTCTGACTTGGGCACTGTGCAAGCCTGGTAGTTGGGATGACTGTTTCACCACCAGAAAACAACAATGCTATGCCAAGGGTGACAGAGAGAGAAGATCGGTCTTTGTACAGTAATGCAGTAGCTAACAAACAGGGGAGGATGAACCCATCTGTTGAGCTTTCCAGTCAGAAACAAGCTCAAGCATCTTTCCTGGCTTAAAGGTGGGTAAGCTCAGCTTGTTAGACTGCCCTGCCGATGGGCCATGGTGGTTGTCTTTCTTGGGGCAGGGCTCACATGAGATGTCTCAGGTCCCCATTGCACTGCGTGCTTTGCATGACTGAGGAAGAGGAGCCCTGTCTGTTCAGCAAAGCATTTCAAGTCCTGCGCGAGCCAAAAGGGTAAAACATCATAACTAGCCACATATCTCAAGTCTTCTGCTCCTTAGGCAACAAATTCTGTGTGGGGAAACCACAAAGGCTTGGTCAGATCCA
>JANHGN010005418.1:0-37856 GCA_024605025.1 Megaceryle maxima | reverse complement strand
TTGGGGGATATGGTCTAGGGGTGAACTTGTGGAGTAGGGTGAATGGTTGGACACAATGATCCCATGGGTCTTTTCCAGACGATGATTCTGTGATTCTGTGAACTTGAAGAAAGATCTTCAACAGTACTTTGGCTTATATAATGTCTCTCGTCTTAGGTTCATCAGTACCCTTCTACCTATGGCCATATAAATACTGACCCTCCCAACTGCAGTAGGTTTTCTGATAGGGCTCTGAACAAGCAGCCCAACGCCAAGTGGACTTTGCTTAGGATCACAGAATCACAGAATGTCAGGCATTGGAAGGGACCTTGAAAGATCATCTAGTCCAACCTCTCTGCTAGAATGGGATCACCTTGGACATCTGTGGTCGTCTCTGCTCTTGTGGTGTAATCACCTCAGTATATATTTTTCTTCTATGTTAACCATACCTGAGGCTCCTCAGAATTTCCTGTTCTTACACAGTGTCAAGGGGGTCAACCATAAGCAACAAAATATGTCTACATGACTGGACACATCATTTGAATACCAAAATGCAGCACAGCCACAGAGCAGCTCAGCACTAGTTAAACCCCTCGTTCTGGCTCACCATTATAGCATGAAGACATACCCACTGGCCCCTGTTTCCATATAGGAAACTCAAACCTTAGTCTATGCCAGTCATGCCTTCAGAGCAGCAAGGCATAGTGCAGTGAATATACAATGCCAGAGATATTTTCAGGAGGGGAAGTCCTAGCTTGCTTCCTGAGCATAAACAAAATGGTTGAGCACTTCAGTACTGAGCAGTGGGTGTCAATGTTATGCATGCATTGCATAAAGTATTACATAAATAGTGACAGTGTATTCATACGCATGTGGCTTACCTTTAATTGTGTCTGCAGGGTTTACAGACTTCTGAAGTACCTCTTCTGTTTTCCATGCATCCCTCCTTCTAGACAGTTAGTCCAACACAGAACAAACCAAAACATTCATCGAGCTGAAATAATGCCATTTTTAACATTGTGAGATTCCAGTTCTGAGTCAGCTCTCCCTCTCCTGCAGTACTGGACCCCTGTCTTCAGCTAATCTCTTATCAGGGTGCAGCAGTTGTTTGTGCATCACACCCCCCAGTGCTGGGTGGGGGCTCAAGGGGTGAGTCTGTGTCTGTAGCAGAAAATGGAAAAGGCTGGGCTGTGTTTTTCTGCAGGAGCTGCTGAGGGAGGAACCCACCACCCACCCACCCAGCTACACCTTTGCTGTTCCGGTAACACTGGGAGCAAAGAGCTTTGCAAGTAGGAAGCAGAGATTAGCTGTTCAAATGGAAGCAGTCAGTTCCCATTTCCCTGGCACAGGAAAAGTAGGCACGAGACCACACCCCACAGCCTGTGGCTTGCTTTGCCTACTGGCTTGAGCTGGCTCCAAACAGAAATCCAGTTCAGCTGGAAACTTCTTCTCTCGTAATACATCCTGTTAGTGGACTGCAAAACAGGAAGTTTATATGTGTATAAGAGTGCTCTTCCACTCATTTTGGCTAAGGGCTAAGAATTAGAAGACAACATCTGTAGATTCATCCAGTTTGCATACAGGAGAACAATACCACTTCAGAGTGAGTCTTGGACATCCTTATTACATCATGAATTTATCAGCTGACTGCATCACTGACAAGGGCTATTAGGAAGCTGTGATCTGGGACCAGAAAGAGTCCTCCGAGCCTTTAATCATGGTTCTTTTCTCCGTACAATCTCAACTGAAAAATTACCAAATGGAATTAAAACCTGGTCCCCATCTCCCACACAAACTTCCCCTGGAAGGCCAAGAAAAGATGTGTAATCCATTTCATCCTTCCTTTTATTCATATCTATTTATAACTTTAACCAAAGCATACAGATGGGAGTAATTACAATCTCAACACATCATCTTCCCGAGATCATTAGTTTTTCTATTGGTAAAATTGTACAAGATGAAACATTAGCTGCAAAATATGTTTCTTACAACTTCATAAAGCACCAACTGGAGATACAAAAGAGTGTTATAACCTATGTGACTTTTCCAGGTGAACATTCTTTTTTTCCTTTATATTTGGCAGAGTGAAAGTGAGGTTATAATTAGCATGTTAAAATTAATCCCTTGTCCTAGCTTTTTGAAAGCAAGGCAGTAACTGGCATGGAGACAGGCTGAGTCCCCTTGTCCCTGACTAAGCTTATCCCAGGAGATCAACTTCACAGTGCTCTAAGTATGGCCCAGAGCCCAGCGTACAGCCTATACCTACTCCACAAATAAAACATGTTGGGCACGTAGGGGCAAAGCCTGACCTCATGCTGGCACCGACTGCGTGCTGAAGCACATCCCACCCCAGTGTGGGGGAAGAACAGTGGAAGAGTGATCTGTCCCACACGCGTTCACAGCAGCCCATGCGATGCAGGTTAAGCCCACCCAGCCCCACCCTGAACTTAATACTGTGACCCAGAGAAAGCAAACAGGCAGAGGCAGTCCACAAAAATTTAATGAGCTCCTGCAAGCAATGTTACCCTGTTTTTCTTCCTGGCTGTTGTTCTCTGAGTACTTCTCATAGTTCCCCAGTAGGGGGGAGGGGGCAGGATCTGCTCTGCTACACTACGAAAGCTGGATGCTACCTCCTGTTTGTCCCAGCGATTTAGAAGAAAAGAGGCAGACAGGCAAATGGCCCTCTGGTCTTTTGGGTTATTGGGAAGAAGATGCTGTTGGGGAAGCAGTGGGGCAGGCTGGGGAAGGGGGCTGCCTTCTTTGGGCCTTAAAAGTCACTTCTGGTTAAAAATGTAATGAGAAAATAGGTATCAGTTTTGGTGAAATCTTTTAAGACATTGAGTTTAGTACCTTCAGTCACTACATCCACTTTTCACCAAGGAAAAACTGGGATAATTTGAGCCAGCATTATTATAATGTATTTAATGAGAATCATACAGAGGATACTATTTTATTCTAGAATTATACATAACACAATGAATGCAAAATTGTAGAATAAGCTCTAAGCATGTGTTGTAAAAGTTTGTTTTAAAAATAGTAAAACTATTAAGTGTTAGTGAAAGTATTAACATACATCTACTTATAAATGTAGAAATTAATTTCACTGATTAAACAGAATTTTGGAGTTGAAAATATAGCCATGTTTTAACTCTGTTTTTAATCTTGCTTGGTATAAAGGTTTAATGAAAATGTTTATTTGTATTCTGGTATTTAAAATTACAGCATTCATTTGATAATGATTCTGCAAAACAAACTTCATATAGAACAAGATAATATAATCTTTAATTAAACTTAAATAAATGAAAAATTAATTTCAGAATTTAAAATGAGTTCTTAAATGTACAAACAAATGCAAAGAAATTGTTGAAGCTAATTTAAAATACTGCTTGGAAAAGAAAAATAAAACAGGACAGGTTTGGAATGCTGTGTATATATATAGCTATAAAATAAGGAAATATACAGAGGAATGAAGGAAGAAATTTGTATAATATTCTCTCAGTGGGTGAAAGAAAATTTAGTAATGGCATTTTATACAGTACCTGCCTGCAGTGCCAAAATGTGTTATACTGGAGCCAGCATCAGTCTAAGACTATTGATTTTTGTAGTTTTGTTGTGGTTTTTTTTTTCAATAAAGTCATGGCTGAACCAACCCTTACACAGATACTCTCCTGTTGCTCTCAGTGGGTCACTTAAGGTCTCTGCTTGTAGAAGTTTCTAACATTTTCAGTGTCTAGTGGTAAAAATGCAATCCTTAATTGTTTTTTAGTTTCAGAATGCTATTCTAATAATATCAGAGGTAGCATTATCTTTTCTAGTGTTATTTATAAACCTTTCTAATAATTATTTTGTATTTCTAATAAAAAGAAAATGTTTGTAAGCTGAACTTTAAGTCACAACTCTTGACCTTTGCAAGCAGTGGTGGTATCAGTACTCATGAAAGTTGTAATTATTTTCTTTTCAGCTGTGGTTCTTATTTCATGTTATTCCATCACTATTTTCTATAACAGTTCTTTTATTTAGGAGTACACCCATGCAGCAAATAAGAATGGGACAGTTGCTGCCCTATGCCCTCAGCAGAGCAGCCCAGTGAACATGCAGTACAAGACTAGTAGCTTCTTCTGGAAGACAGTAGATAACAAAATATTCAGTATCTGATTGGCAGCATGTGGGGTACCAGAAACATATTCATGCAGAACATCTGTAAAATAACAGTAATTCTTTTAAAGTTTAATAGTTGCAGATCAGAATATGCTGAGCCCTTCTTGAGCAAGATGAGGGAGCCTTGAGCTTAGCTTCCTGCAGCCCCACTGCAGGCTGTCTGCAGACCCAGGCAAGTAGCACTAATTCAGTTTACAGTAAATTCTTGGGTTTTAGATTCCCTCTTAATCCCCTGGGCTCAGATCTGCTCTTGGAACATGACAGGGAAAGGCAGGTACTGCCCAAACTTAAACAAGCTCTGTTTCAGTGACTATTCTTGTTGTGAAGCCTAGGGCTGTCATGCATCCTCAGCGATGCCACCTCAGCTCCTCCCCCATTCCACTCTCAGTAGTCCAGGCTGTTTTTTTTTTACTAGCTGCATCTCCCATTGGCATTTTTACAACCCCAGCCAGAGCTTCTTTGCTCCAGGGCATGCTGAGGGCTCTGTTCCCTTGGGGGCAACCAAGCACTACTAGTCCCTGGGTGCACAGGGGCTGACATCACCACAAATGGAGCTTGTGGGTCCCAGTCATCTGCAGCTGGCTGGAGGCCTAAAGCTGTACTATTTCAGGACTCGGATGTGAGAAGAGCCAGGATGCATTGGGAAAGTAGAGGCTTAGAGTTAAACACTGCAGGGCACCCCTTCCCCAGGCAGATACCTTATAGTGGTTTAACCCCAGCCAGCAACTAAGCCCCACACTGCTGCTCACTCTCTCACTCTCCCTCAGTGGGATGGGGGAGAGAACTGGAAAACTAAAAATAAGAAAACTCATGGGTTGAGGTAAAGACAGTTTAATGGGTAAAGCAAAAGCCATGCACAGAAGCAAAGCAAAACAGGGAATTAATCCACTATTTCCCATCAGCAGGCAGGAGTTGAGACATCTCCAGGACAGCAGGGCTCCATCACAAAGTACAGTGATTTGGGAAGACAAACGCCATCACACCAGACATCTCTTCCTTCCTTCTTCCCCCAGCTTTATATGCTGAGCATGATGTCATATGGTATAGAACATGTCTTTGGTCAGCTGGTGTCAGCTGTCCCAGCTGTGTCCCCTCCCAACTTCTTGTGCATCCCCAGCCATTTGCTGGTGGGGTGGGTAACAGTAAAGGCCTTTACTTTGTGTAAGCACTGCTCAGCAATAACAAAAGCATCCTTGAATTATCAACACTGTACAAATCCAAAGCATAGCCCTATAGTAGCTATTATGAAGAAAAATAGCTCTGTCTCAGCTGAAACCAGCACATACCTCTAAATGAGTCCCTCTGTCCTCCTGTTTTCACAAAGGGCACCTGGGGCGTGTTTTCTCTATGCCCCAGTTTTTCATCTGGGCTCAAGACTTATTTCAGAGCTCCACTTTCCTAGCTTTTATTTCCTCCCTCTTTTCAAGCAGACATCTCTGCTTACATCACAAGTGCAGGCACCAAGATCAGTCTGCTATTGCAGTTGAAAGCCTGCATTTTGGAGCTGAGGGTATTAAAATTTTCAAATTGGATTTGTGGGTTTCCATGTCCTCAAGTAGAAAAGGCCATCAAACACACATCTTAGGTCCTGGTTGAGGTCTCCAACATTTAGTTCCTCTCAAACAACTAGGTGGCTTGCCTTTTTTTTTTTTTTTTTAAGGAAAAGGAAACCATTGATCCCTGCACAATTTTGTCAGTATAATATTGGTATCTAACTCAAAATAAAGTAATAAAATTATGGGCAATGGATTTGATCACTCAATCCTCAGACTATGGGTTATTTTTAATCTGCATTCTCAGTTTTCCCAAGTACGGGACACAGAAGCCAAACCCATAACTGTGTTCCAGATGCCACTCCTGGGACCCAAAATTAAATATTGCAGAATACTATGTTTTATCTAGTTCTCACCACTGACATTGGCCTTTACCTTAAATTAGCTTTCTCTAGTCCTTGTAGCTATTGCTGAGATAAAAATGACCCTAAGGACATTAAGAATTTTTATTCATGACTCAAGTATACTCTATCTGTGTTACTTTAATATTGAAGAACTAATACCTATTGTAGGTTTCTTTTTAATCAGTAGTGAAAAACATCAAAACCAAATGTAGACTGAGCCATGTTTCACTGGACAAATCTGCCTTATTGTTTAGAGACCAGCAGATGGCAACCACCCATTGCAATGTCAAAGGTAAATGAAAAGTGATAGTTGTTTAGGTAATGGATTTATTACCTGACAGCTTGAGCAACAAATCTCTGCTAATCCATATAAGGAGAAAGAAGTACTTTTGTACTTTTATTTGTACCCCTCCTTATACGTGTCTTTTGAAGGCGAGCAGCGTGGTGCCCTTTTGCAAAGCCAGTTTTGACAAGTTATAATTGTGACAATCCATTTGACTAAAATATCTTATGGCTGCTCCTTACTGCTAACACCAGTCAAAAAAGAGCAAGTCAGTGAAAAAAAAAAAAAAAAGGGAATCCAAAGCAATCAAACTGTCTTAGCTTACACAGGAATAGCTTCAAGTTCTTATCATGATTAATTATATTTGTTATTACTTTAGGTAGAAGCTAAGTTAGAACTAAGTAACAATGATCCTGGGATTGGAAGTAGATCTTGCTTTAGAAACTGACTGAGGCTATTGACGTATCAGTTAATTAATCCTGGTTATCTGAGTGGCCTTACAGAAATTTTGTTTGACATGATCAAGTTTGAAGAAACTCTGATTCTTTCTACAACATTAGATTAAAAGTTCTTCATTTCTAGGAGCATGAACTGTAAAGGTTTGAAAAGATCCTCTCAGGCCCTCTAAGAACCTTGCATTTGCACTTTACAAAAGAAGCTTCTTCATAAAAACAGGAGAACGGTTATGGAAATATATCTGTAATGTTACTAGAAGGATACTTAACTACGTGTAGTCACATTAAATTTTCCTTTAGCATTGATTTAACCAGATTTTGTGAATATGCTTTCAATTAGGTTTGGTATACATAATACAGATGTGGTAGCGCACAGAAGCAGAATGTCTATAATGCAAAAAAACCCAGACCTTTAGACCTCTGAAGGATTCTAGCATCACCTAACACTGGTCACCAGTTTTAAAAGAATATGCTACAAATAGCTAAACCAGCTAACAGAAGAGCACTGTCACTTAGTAGAAGTCAAACAAAATACTCTGCATTACTGGGATACCTCCCTCAAAGTTCTTAGGCACTTTGCAAACCATTAACTTGAAATGTACTAACTTACACTGTCATAGTACAAGATGTGTGTTTATTCTCAGAACTCACATTTTTGCTATGAAGACCTAAAAATCTACTTAATACAATAACCTTTCACTGTTTTTTTTTTTTTTTTTTTTTTAAGCTACAGTTTTATCAGCTCTGAGTTTTGAGAAGTGATTTTGAAATTAGGAGAAATTCAGCTGGGATCCATTTCCTAGTGAGATGGTATTAGGAGTAGCTTCTAATATCCCTTCTAATATCCCTATAACAACCCTCCCCAAACTTTTCTCATTATTTCCTTCATAGAACCACAGAATGCTTTGGTTAGAAGGGACCCTTAAAGGTCATCTAGTCTAACTCATCATTCATCTAATAGCAAGATTTATACTGTAAAAAAACCCCCTACTTTTTAGTAAGATTGAGTTCTTTTTTGCTTCTGAGAAGAAATTAAGAACCTCCAACCCAATGCTAAAATGTCTGCAACTTTATTTGCTTTAGCATGAGAAATAATGTCACCTGTATATGTTGGTTTTCTTATGGCCTCATGAGTTTTGCTAAGAGTCCAAGGTAACTCTTCTTGCAGACAAATCTAGTGATTTAAAAAATAAAAATAAAAATAAAAAAAAAATAAAAGCAAGGAAAGAGAAATCTAAGTTATTTAGAAGAGAAGGAATTTTTAGGCAAACAATAAAAATATTTCTCTGTTTATATTAATGCTTTTTTTTTAGCTCAAATGGTTGAGGAGGACAGGCAGTTTTAAAGATTCAAGGTCTGCTGTTTCCATGAAGGGCTGAGGAAGGTCTCACTCCTGTTTTTCTGGTACCTATCACAACAGAAGTCTGCAAGAGACCACCAAGGACAGTAACTTTCCTTCTTTACAGTTGCAGTCAGCAGTGTTTAGTTTAAGTTCAAAGGAAACCATATGGAAATTCCCTTTTGCTCACTAGTTCATGCATATGACAGATGACAAAATACACCTTCATGCACTGTAACGATACTCAAATTTATAGAAGAACCCTCCCCAAAGTCTGAAATTTTACATTAGATGTCTAAGGAGGGGTCAGTGGCATTTCCAAAAGCTTGTTCTACATTTATCTTGGGTAGGCATTGAAATATGTATATGATGAGAAGTGAGAAAGACCTCTGGAAATCATGGTCTGCTAAGAATGTGCATACCTTATGTGCATTGGCAAAAAAAGGCCAATAAAAATGGGCCTTCCCACTCTTCTCCAGCACTCTCTGAAAAAATGAAAAAGTAAGAATTGCCCCCGAATACTATGCAGAAAAAAACCCAGTCTCTGGTCTGGTTTTAGCAGAACATTTAAATGTCTTTGATCAAGACAATGGAAATGTTCTTTGTTGAGCAAAGCCATAGCATGTTGGGTGAGAGGCTTATTTGTTTGATCATTTTATAGTGGGGAATGAAAATATGATTGAGCACTAAAGCAGGTGCTTAATCATTAGCTTTTACTCAAAGAATAAAGTACAGATTTGCATGGGGATTTTGCTTACCTGATTCTTATTTCAGATGACATGTGAAGTATAATTTAAAGGAGAGACAATCGGGGACACAGTCCAGAAAGGTGCTGAGTGATTCTGAGGTGGTGCTGAATGCTATCCATTACCATTGCTTGCAATGAGACTCAAAGATAATCAGTCTTGGCAGAATCTGAACCATGATAAATTCTCAAGATAAGATGGGTAATGAAGGAATGCAAAATGTAGCAGGTAAGTTTGTACTCCTTGACATCGTTCAGCATGACTTCTGTAATTATTAACTTAACCCTAAAAGCCCGAGACAGTCCTTACTTACATGCCTCAGTCTTATTCCATACTCTCTCCTAACAACAGCACCACCTCACATTTCCACAATGAGGAAAAGGAAGACAACAGATTCACCTAATTCATCCACAGGTTTGAGTGAAGGCAAGGAGAAATTAAGACTGAAGCAAGAGGTTGGCCTAATTAGCGGAGTGTCATTAATTGCAGGCACCATGATAGGCTCAGGGATCTTTATGTCCCCTGAGTGGGTACTGCATCATATGGGGAGCCCTGCCAGCAGCCTGCTTATCTGGGCAGCATGTGGTGTCCTGGCCATGTTTGGAGCCTTGTCGTACGCTGAGCTTGGAACAATAATTAAAGAGTCTGGAGGAGAATATATTTACATCTTGAGGATTTTTGGTTCTTTTCCTGCTTTTCTTTTCGCCTACACTTCTATTATCCTGGTGAGACCAGCTGGTTTGGCAGCTGTCTGTCTGAGCTTTGCTGAATATGCTGTTGCACCGTTCTACCCAGGATGCTCATCTCCACAGGTTGTTGTTAAATGTACAGCTGCTGCCTGCATCATGCTTTTAACTATCATCAACTGTCTCAACGTGAGGCTGGCAACATCTATTATGAACATTTTTACAGCTGCCAAACTCTTGGCTTTGCTGGTGATCGTGGTGGGCGGATTGGTGCTGCTTGCCAAGGGACAAACTCAGAGTTTTCAGAATGCATTTCAGAGCACGACGACAAGTATTGGGGCAGTTGGAGTGGCGTTTTACCAGGGACTCTGGTCCTACGATGGGTGGAACAACCTGAACTATGTAACTGAGGAACTGAAGAAGCCTGAGGTGAGAGTGAGCTGTGCTTTACTTACTTAATCCTACAGCTAATATGTTTGATTCTATCTATGACTGTGTTAAGAAGGGTAATCAAGGGATTAGTGCATTGAGGAAAGACTACTGAGCTTTCCTCCTTGTTTGTTCTGTCTTCTGGGGCAAGACACCTAAGGATGTGTCCTGAAAGGATAAAAATGAGTCTCTAAGTAAAATAGCAGTCTGTCTGCAGGCAAGAACTGAAATACCCCATTGACTGGGAAGAAAAGCTATTATGCAGTTCTTAGATGCTTTGGGGGTGATGTTTTGTTTTGGTGTTTAGAGGATCTCACTGTAGATACTTAGATTTATGCAGAAGAACACTCACCGCTATAATCCATAAATGTTTCTTAATACCACATATTCCCTAAAAAACTTGATCTATAATGTATTCATCAAACCCCCAGTTACCTCTCATCACTGCATGGAGTGGGAACTTCAGAGCAAGCCAAGACTCACCAGAGAGGAAATCTAACTCTCTGAATGACTCTTGTCTTTAAATGTCTACTTTTTAGGCATTGTTCTGTCCATGCTTTAGGCACTGAAGTAGTTCACCTGCCTCTCACATCAGTCCTCTTTGTGCTGTATTACCTCTTTCACACATCAGACACTACAGCAGTGAAAAAGCCCTTTTTAGAAAGAGCTGTGTGACTGCATAGTATATAGAGTGTGCTTTCTACCAGAGCAGCACTCAAGATTTTATGGATTAATGAAAATACACAGTTAAATATTAACCTAAACAGCAGCAAAAGTCCTAGGGTCATGTGAGACTCTCCCACAGGACCACGAGCACTGATATTCAGACCCTTGTGGAGTGGAAGCAACAACATAAGGAATTGCTATATCTTGTCCTGCAGTCGGAATGGGGAATGCAAAAATTGGTATTTCAGGTTTTTAGATGTATACAGTTGCTCTATGATCACCCTACTAGTTGCTTTTTTTTCCAGTGCTTTCAGCTGCATAAGGTAGTGTTTGTTGATTTTATTGAGCCTTAAAATGATCTGTGGTGTTGCAAAATAGCATCCTGCTGCTAGAAAAAAAAAAAAAAAAATTCCTTCCTAGAGTAAATCTCCTTTGTGCTGCCCTGCTTTGATTTAGCCTGTGGAGGAGTTAATGTGATGCAGCACACAGTGGTGCTTCATCACTGTCAGTGTGATATTCCTAAGAAGATGCAGCACACCAGGAGGCATAACACACTAGTGACAAATAAATCAATATTAAAATAATCAAGAAATATGCAACAGACATCTCGGGCACCTATGAACCAAAGTCTTTGTTAATAAGATTGGGTGGGGGTTTTGTTGTTGTTTGGTTTTGTGGTTGTTTTTTTTTTTTTTTTCTTTTAAAGACTAACTTTTGAAATGTATCACTTCATTGTTTGCCTGGCATCTTTGGGAGACTGGTGTAAAAACTGCCGTGTGGATCCGGATCTAAGTCTTTGTTGCAGAGGCACTCACAAAACAGGCAGCAGTAGCTACTCAAAATGCAGATTTATTCCAATCAAAAATTATCCAGTACTCAGATGGACCAAAGTAAATTAGAAGTTCAGATGTCAGGCATAAATATAATACTATACAACTAATTCTTAAGTTCTGTGAATGTTCCTTTTAAGAAAGATGACCCCAAATGTGCACACTCTCACAAAAGAGAAAACCACCCACTCAAGGGTACCCAGAAGGAGGATTGCTCACCCACAAGAGGGGAGGGATCACTCAATGATATATCCACAAGTACTCACTCACCAAAAGTGGGGTGAGGACTCAGTCCCAGAAAGTTTCCTTGGGCATCATCCCGATCCAAGGGGAGGGTCCCTGACTGCAAACCCACTTGCTCTGAGGGCACCAACTCCAGTCATCTTTCTGGTGGGCTCCATTTACACCCTGGCCGAGTCTGAACTGTGGTCATTCTAATCCATAAGAGCAAGCACAGGAAAAAGGCGGGATAAGGGCCTGAATCAAAGTAATCAGGCTTTAATGGTGGGCAAGCCTCAGTCTTCATTGGGTCTTTGTCAGGGTGGGTGCATCTGCCACGTTCTTCTGTGGAGAAGTGTAGGGAGCAAAGGAGTTTGAATGGGAGACAGGAGCGCAAATGCCCAGCGCAGGCATAATTACACAGCACCTAACGCTCTTGTCATCCCTTTTGCAGGTGACCCTTCCCAGAGCTGTGATGATTGCCATTCCTTTGGTGACATGCCTGTATTTGCTGGTAAATGTGAGCTACTTAGCAGCAATGACTCCATCTGAAGTTCTGTCTTCAGGAGCCGTGGCAGTCACATGGGGGTGAGCTCTGCATGTGACAACACAGACAATGCAGTCCAGTGAAATATGGGTTCTCTCCTGAGTTTCAGGAGTTTTAGATGCTATTCCCAGTGGGAATGGTCAGGCCAGGAGGACCTGTCAGACCAGACAGGTGCTATAGGAAAACATGTTGCCAGTCCCTACCCTGTCACCTTCGAGGCAGTGTAGAGCTTTCCCTCACCAAAGGCCAAAGCTAACCAGCCCCATCTGGCCCATGGTCTCCAAGGTGCACCTAGGCTGCCAAGATGAAGTGCTCTGTAGCATGCCCCTTACTCCTCATTCCCATTCATTCCCATTGGGAACCTATGTCTCCCCTCCAGCTCATGCTTTTCCCCATGGCAAGTGGCCATAAAGAGGGGGTGAAGTGCACACCAGGAGCATCTCCCCACAGACAGTGAGGATGCAGCAAGGGTGCATATCCAGACCTGGGGACTGGGAGATGCCCCATATTGTAGATATTTCAAGAAAATGGACAGGACAATGTGCTTCTTTCCTACTGCAGAGGCAGTGGGCGTGAGACAGGAGTCAACTGGGAACTGGGTGAATCCTGTCTGCTTGGCACTTGGAAATTAGACCAGACCAGAATCTTTTGGTTCTGTTTCTCCATCTGTGGAGAAATGGAAAATAGTACTGATTGCTACAACACCTTTAAGAAGATGTAGTGTTATATAGACAGGTTGGATAAACTTTGGTAATTGTATCTTCAAGCTGTCTTGTGTTTTTTGAGAGACTTGCACAGAAACTATTTGTACCTTCCATCAGCCTGAAGTGTTTGGTGATATTAAACAAGCTCTGTGCAAGACAAGGACTTTAAGATAAGGAAGGGGCCATCATGAGAGATGTAGGCACCATCAACTTCTAACCAGATGATCTTCCATCAGAACATCCAGCCTTAGTCTAAGTATTTCCAAAGACACAGAATCCATGATAGCCCTAAATGAGTCCTCTGGCAAAAAGATGACACAGTTTATCCAGAGATTATTTTGCTGCTCATCCTCTTCCTAAAATGTCAGCATTGGCTTTGCTTCTGTATGCATTCCACAAGATCTCCAGTTTGAAGATCTGACTGAGCTCTTGCTAGATGTGTTCTCTAATAGCCTTTCATGTCATTGTAAGTAGGAGCTTTTAAAGGTCTAGTGCTTTGTTTGAACAGGTTACAAAGCCTCACTAAGCTGCAGTGTCATGAACTTTCTCTGAACTTCCTTTCCCATCATTCCTGATTAACGAGTTATTTGTGAGCTTCATCCTTTTTAACACATCTCCTTTTCCTGCCTGATTAACCTTTTCACCCTGAGAGTGCAATTCAGGAAGAAACATTGAAATAGCAACCATAAAGCTGGGCACTCAGAATCCTGGAGTACAGGTAGGTAGCCACAGGCTGAGGAGGGTGTAGTGGCTGTGGTGCAGGAGCAAGAGATGCAGGTGTTCAGGTTATTAAGAAAGAATGGGAGTACTATAAAGAAGCCAGAGGAGGACATACCACATTTAAATGAATTTATTCCCCATACTAAGAAAAAAACTGCCAGAGAGAGACATTGTTCAGTGGTGAGAGGTGCAGCCACAAAAGAAGCTCATGAAACTTTCCCCCAGCATTTCTTTGATGCCAGTGATTTAACAGAAACAGCAGATCTCAGTTTGCTGGTAAAAAGTTCCTAGCAGTAGTCCTTGCAGTTTGTTTTCAGGGTCCAAACAGCAAAGCAACAAAGATTTTATTGTTATTTTTTAATAAAATATATTTTATTATTATTTTTTGTGATATATGGTGTTTTCCTTTGAGATCTTGTGGTTATGGAGTCACATGATAATAGGAGATGCCCAGATTTCATCATTCTGAAAAGGAGAAAAAATGTCAGTTCTGATTATTGCACGTAGCTTACTAACTCGAGCCTTAAAAGACTATAGCCCAGATATTAAGTTTCTAAGCTACTCTTTTGAAGTTGTTGTGGCAGATAAGCACCTGCTATCACTTTGGAAAGCCCATCTCTTGACTTCTGAATGTTTGGGATAGGTGATACTAAAAAAGATCACGTACATCTCAAAGGCACACAAGTCAGATGGAAATATAAAGTGTTCTAAAGAACTTTTGAATTTTGGATTTTTGCCAATTAGATGAACAGTGTGTTTGTGCACATGTATGTAAATGTATGTGATAATTACCCCGAACACCAGCATTTCTTACTCCAGTTATATTCTTCATGCTGCTTCATTCCAGAAGACAAGCTTCACTTTCAGGTGAGAAGATTATCCTATCTTCCAATATTGACCCCAAATGCTATTTGTAACTCTGCTGCTTCTTCTGTTATGAAGAAAGCAACTATGAATGTCTGAACATGCTGTAGAACCAAACTTCTGGAATTCAAATAATTGTTTTGTCTTAAGCCTGATTCACAGAGTAGCAGAAATATGTGCATATGGGATTAAAGAGTTACATTCTTATGCATATTGGGGAAGAGGTTATAATGCAGGATATGTCTTCAGGTCTGGTAGGAACAGTTTTTTTCTGTGATTTCCAAGCTAATATTGTTGGTTGCAATAGCAGTGTCTCCAGGATTTGTGCCACAGCACATGTACACAAAAAAGGGGGGTTTGCCAGTTGTGACAGCTTTGTACACCACTGCAATGTAGATGGATGTAGATGTATATGCACCAGGCAGGCAAAAAAGCTGTCTTTTCTGGACAAGACAAAGTTACTAGTGACTAAATATTACAGGAACTGAAAGAAGTCTGTAAATTGTTAGAAAGGCTTCAAAAAAAATTATAGTGAGAATAATGGAAGGAAGAAACTTGTCTGGTTCTATGATAAATATTTGACACATCTACGAGCTGGATGTTGTGCTGTGAACTCTTTCTCACCTCAGGTACAAAGTCCTGGGCAACTGGGCATGGCTCATCTCCCTGTCAGTGGCACTGTCTACATTTGGTTCATCGAATGGCACGTTCTTCAGTGGAGGCCGCGTGTGCTACATTGCTGCAAGGGAAGGCCATATGGTGAGGACAAAAAAACCCAGTGGTCTGGCTTGTTTTGAGCAACTTTAATTTCTTGTGACACCAAAGCAGAGAGGAAACCACCATGTATGTTCAACTGGTAGAGCTCTTTAGTGGTTTGTTCCTTGCTCAAAGACTTTCTTCCCCATTAAATGTAATGTGTATGTTGTCTCCTGACTTTCTTCTGGAGGCATGTAATTTCAGAAAAATATAAAATTACATCTAACCTGAATTTTAAGAACAGCTTTGAAATGAACAACGAGATACTGCTGTACTGGAGCACCTGACACAAGCTCTGGAGT
The DNA here is from genome assembly GCA_024605025.1 of Megaceryle maxima. Classification (NCBI taxonomy): domain Eukaryota; kingdom Metazoa; phylum Chordata; class Aves; order Coraciiformes; family Cerylidae; genus Megaceryle; species Megaceryle maxima. Next base: position 22,276 of record JANHGN010005418.1, on the reverse strand, counting down.
GACCTAGCCAAAATACCTGCCAGGGAGGGGAAACCTGGCCATGTTCACATGTTGTAAGTCACCCTTGCTTGCACTGGGAAGGCAGCCCAACATGCAAGCTACCTTTGCATACAATACTGCAAGCTGGTCTCAGGGGTGTTACAGCCTTCTCATGAGGTAGTCCAGCTCAGATACAGCATAGGGTATCTCTGTTCTTCAAGCTTCACAGCAATTGCAAGGTGACACCGAGCCTTACATCTCCCCTAGCTGGGGTTTTTAATGGATTTTGTTTTGGTGGGGACAAATCTGGTAGCCCAGCAGAGCTCAGGCAGCTCCATGCTCCCTGGTCCAACCAGTACATTCTGCATGTATCCCCAGCAGGCACACACACACAAACACAAGTGTACAACATATATACACCCATACATACATATGGCTATGTATATATACAGATAAAGACAGCAAACCACAAAGATCTACACATACAGACACACTCAGTGCTCACACAAACACCAGCACATACAGCACCCAGGGCCTCTTCTTGTTCTCAGTTCTGGAAGTCAAGTCCCAGAGGGATATGACAGAGGACAGAAGAGTGTGACCATGCACAAGCTCCTGATGATGATCAGGAAAGCTCTGATTTGACTCAGTTGCACTAGTAGTTTGAAAACCTCATCCTGCCTGCCTAAACTAAGTGTATTTGATATGAAATCAGTGAGACAATAAAAATACCCTCGAGGGAGGTTTCCATGTTTACACTCCCTGGGAGTCAAACTGCTTTAATATTATGATTATCTGATGATTAACAGTGGCTCTGGCTGCAGGCAGAACTCCCACCAGCAGCTGAGAGAGATGAGTAAGGATGCCCGAGTACATGATATGATGGTATATTATTTTGTTTTGGCTTTCAGCCAGACATTCTGTCTATGGCTCATGTGCGGTGCCTCACGCCCTCCCCTGCCCTGCTGTTTACATCTGCTGTATCTTTGATAATGATAATATCAGGAAGCTTCACCAGTATCGTGAACTTTTTCAGGTATGTATATGTAATGTTTCTGTTTGCAACGCCTGTGCTCTTGGGTTTTAACATTGGTTTAGAAATATTTTCTTTTAATATTTTTTGAGACTGGGCTATTGCTTTCTAATCAATATTGTGAAGGGGAGGGAAGAAACAAAAGCAGGAGCTTAGGAACCAGCATCTTTGCAATGCATGAATGCTTCTGTCGCTATATGCTTAACTGGATGTGATTCATCCTCATATTGAAATGAATCTATAATATTCAGATCATTCTAAAGTTCTCATTGTTTGTGCTGGAAAGGAAATAAGTGAAATAACTACTAAACTTGTATCAATATTCTCCTTTTTAATTGGAGATATGAACAACTGGGATCTGCAAGGCAGACCTCACATTCCTGGATGATCTCACTGCAAATGTAATACTGTTTTTGTTTGTTTGTTTGTTTGTTTGTTTTTGTTTGTGTGTTGTTTTTTTTTTCACCAGTTTTATAGCATGGCTCTTCTATGGCATGACTATTTCTGGTCTTCTGTATTTAAAAATCAAGAAACCTGAACTGCCAAGATCTTACAAGGTGAAGTAATAACATAAAGACCTCAAACCCTTTTCCTATATTGCTGAAATGGCTAGGAGAGCATTATGAGGAAAGAAAGAGCACTGGGGCTAGATGCTTACAGACTTGAGTGTGCTTGTCCTTCCTTTTTCAATTTCATGTTTTATCTCAGAAAAGAAAACAAGGAGCAAGATAGTGGGAATTTACAGACGTAAGTCAAGGTTGAATTCTTTGTCTTGATAAGCTAATAACGCACTGCCCCCTCACTGTGGAAAATATATTTACCATATCCTTTTTTGCCCTAAGAGATCTAAGAGGGAAATTAAGGATTATTCTAATCAATAATGCAATGACCTGTTTACGCTCTCAGAGCTTGGTCACACTCCCCAGAGGGTAGTCCAGCTGTAAGAACTTCACAGAAGACAAAAAGCTCAGACAGAATGCCCCAAGTCCTTTGAGATGGCCATGGGACAGGTTTGTTGCCCACAAAACAGTTAAGTGGAAGGAAATCAGGAGTGACCTGTTCTTCCCATTGGTGTCATGAGTGAGCTGAGCTGCAGTGGTTCCTCAGTGACTGAGGGAAATATTTATACAGAAAAGAGCCCAGGCACAGGGGAACCATGAGACTGTGAATTCAGGACAGTGACTTTTCCCTGAGACAAGCTGAATGCATGTCCTGGTTTTCATGGGATTTCTCCAGGAAACAGATGACAGGCTGACACTGTCATGCTGTGCAAAGCAATATTGAGCATCCTATGGGGCTTAGTCTGAGCGGTGCTCTATTAAGTCATCCAGGCACTGGCTTCTGCAGCTCTGTCCTGATGTCAGGATGCTGGGTGAGGATGTTTACCCAACTTGTTGGCTGAATGGGCTTTAAGGAAAACGAAGTTCTGCTTCTGCAATAGTGTTTCATGCACTGTATAAAACTCCCACAGTCCTCCAGGCCAGTCCTGTGAGGATGTCAGCTGGCTGCAGCCTTCGCCTTGATGGCCCAACTCTTTCCTTAACTAGAAGCAGCTCATGTCTGAAGGTTCCAGGCCAGCTGGCAACATATGGCTGAAATCCTGCAGAATCTGTATGACTGTTGCAAGTTTATATTTAAGGGCAAGATTTCCCTTGGTTTGAAATTATAATTTTTATTAACATTTTGCCAAAAGTGCTAGAACACAGCAGGAAGGGAGCAGAGTAGAGCATCCCACTAAGGCAGATGAAGCCAATAGTCTTGTCCATGCTGTCACAGATAACCATGAACAACATTCCTTTGATCTATATCAGTGCCCTTGTGGTGGACAAAAGACACAGGAGTGAAAAATGGAAAAGCCCAGCCTGAAGGTTCAGTTTTTCACCTTATTGTGATATCATTCTGTCTTGTGCAATCCCTAGCCTTGGAGGGAGGGTGGCTTCAAATTTAAATGATCACTGACCAGACTTACAGAAACAGCCTCTGAGATTTCCTGTTCACCTGTCTCTCAACACATGAAAAAACCTTTTTGCCCAGGGTGCTAAGGTTCAGTTATGTGAACTTATTCATTGCTTTTTTTTTTTTGTCTACAGATCAGTTTTTAGATGCAAGGTAGTAGGGAGAGCAAGGAAAGACCTGGCACTAAAAATAGTAGTTTGCTTCCTCAGGTCTAGGAGGACAGGGAAGACCAGGAGTTAGAGCATGTGGCTGTGGTGTGGTTCTTGCAGGGATGCTCAGCCTTGGTGTGGGGGTGGGCTGGAAAACGGGGATTTCTAGGTAATACCTCAGGTTGCATCAGGGTTTCATCTAAAAAGCTTTCTGCAGAAGTTTCAGGGTTGTCCAGACCAACAGTGGCCCACGTTTATGTGAGTATTTACACTGATGTTTTGCTTTCACAGGTCCCAATTATTATCCCCATAATCGTGCTGATGGCAGCTGTGTACCTGGTGTTAGCTCCCATCATTGATCAACCCCAAATTGAGATCCTCTACATCGTCCTGTTCATTTTAAGTGGTGTCATTCTTTATTTCCCACTGGTTCACTTCAAGTGCCACCCTCGCTTTTTACAGAAAGTCACTTTACATCTCCAGTTGTTCCTGGAAGTTGCTCCAACCACCAGGGATGAAAACTGAGATAACATCTTCCTGGTGTATTGCTTCCTGCCCTTTGCGGGGCACCAGCACCTTGGTTTTCAAGGCTCAGAAAATATTTTCCTATAAGGGAGAATGAAGATGTCACTAAAATTGTCTATCTGAGAGGGACTAGAGCCAGGACTCCTCACATTTCCTTAAAATTCTGGGGACGTGTTTTTCTCATTTTTAGCTCTGCTTTGGCAGATTACATACAGATTCCAAAGGAATATGTGCCTTTGAATTTTCCATCCCAAGAAGATCTGTTTGTCAAAATCTTAACTCTTGTATTTCAAGGCAACAGGCAACAAAAGGCTAACAATATTACTCCTATAGCAGGCTGTGAGCCTAAGCCATTCCAGGAAATGTCTTTAATCATTTCCACCTAGTTATGCCCTCTGTGCCCACAGAGCTTCTCAAATAAATAAGCATGAGCACACCTTGGTCACAAAAAAAACCCAAACCAACCCAACTCAGGTATTTGCTCTGGGGTTGTGCTTTTTCCTGCCTCCTTCCAGTCACAAATGCACAGTCATGACAGTCCTTGCTCTGTCTCAGAATATCCTACATCTCCCATAGGAAACCCTCTGATACTAGAAGTGCTTTAAAGCTCTGTTACTTTACTCAGCTGAGAATGCATTTGTCATCTGGGATCCATCCATTCATGGTGAGGACACAGGTGACATCACTCAAGTACCACCAGTCACTCAATAACCTTCATGTAATTCCCCCAAAGACAAATTGTTTTGTGGTGAAGTAAGAAAAAAAAAATCTACAACATAGGTGCCAGCAAGACACTCATTGTGAATTAAAGAAACCATATACTGGGCTACAATAGAAGAAGTGCAGCCAGCAGTTCAAGGAAATACTCTGTCCCTTTGGACTCGCTGCTGGTGAAGATAAACCTGAAAAACTGCATCCAGTAATGGGCCCTGCTGTTCAAGAGGGGTTGTGAAGACACCAAAGCCAAGTTACTCTTGGTAGTGGCAGCTAGGGGCTACAGCCACTACTTGAGGCTTGAGATGTTCAGGATGAATTTCTGGAAAATTTCTTTGTCATGAGGGCAGCGCAACCTTGGAGCAGTGTGCAGGAAGGTGGTGAGATCTCAGTTCTCCTACATTTCCAATACCGCCACTTCCACCAATTTCCACGATTCTAAAAGCACATCACAAAAAAGGGATGGGCCGTGCTCTCACCAGCACCACACATCACACTGCAGTTGCTGCTGTTTCCCGTTACCCCGAGGCTCAACCCTTTTTCCTGTCTTCTAGGGGAAAGAGAGACATTATGTGATGCTTTCTTTCCATTTGTCCAGATTGTTCCTGGTTGAGCCCTGTCCTACCATAGGCTAAAAAGGGTCTAAGTGTTAGTCCCTGAAATGTCTTATGTCTCAAAGTACTCTCAACTTCCTGTCAGCATTTCTTCTGCAGTCCTGTACCTAGCACTGGTTCCTGGAACAGGGTCACTTGAGCCTCCAGGCCTCTTACAGCTCATCTCAGAGCTTTGTATCTGATTACAATCTCATTCTGAAATGCCTCCCCTTCTGCTCCTCTGAGTGGTGATACCACCAGCTACAGAGATGCAAACCAAATTATTTTTTTTCCCAAGTGCTAGGTATGATAATGGCCAGTTGCTGCTGATCTTCTAAATCTTTAGCCTATATAGTGTTTAGGAGGATTTTCTTCCACTGCTTTTACTGGAGTTGTCAACAAAGGCTGATGAAGGAAGAGTTTTCCCTCACAAATCCTACAACAATTCAAAATTCTTGGGATCCTACTTGTCTTCCCTCCCTGATGGAGAGTGTGTACTTAAGGGACTGATGAGTTTAAGAGCTTTAGATTAACTTCCCACCCCTGCCCTAGGCTCTTCATCTGATGTTGGGTAAGCTTCTTAAGGGAGCTGCATCTCAACTACTTATGCAAAAATAAGGATAATATTATTTCTCTGATTATAATTTTTTGGAAACAATATCTGCTTTCTGGACATATTTATGGAGCTGATTGCACGGGACTGTGCTCCTTTGAAGATTTACAGACCATATCCAAAAATGTGAATTTAAAGGCTTATTTAAAGCTTAGACATGCACAACAGCTGTGGCTTTAGCCCCCTAACCTTGTATACCTAAGTATAACCAGGGTTGGTATTGTCTGCACATAATTCTTGTGGAATAGGACTTATTGCCACTGTTTGATATTATGGCTGTAGTATAATATAGATGATGAGAAGGTGAAAGGTTTAAGTGACTTGCTCAAAGTTACACAGGAAATGTGTGGAAAATGTGACTGGCTCTCCCAAGGTCCAGTCAAGCATCTTATCATGTAGCCCACCCTTTCTCTCTGTGCACCTGTGACATGTGAACAATAGTAATGAACAAAAAAAACCCCGTAGCACTTTGGGTAAGTAGCCTTTATATGTTTATATTGGTTTGTGTATGGATATAGCGGAGCTGAAAAGCTGCAAGTATATTTTTCACCAATCTCATTTTCTACAGATAATATTGTAACAAGATATTCTTTCTATTTATGTTGCTTGGGGTTTGCAAGCACAGGTGTTCATAATGCCAAAACAAGATGCTGAAAGCTCAGAGAATGGCGAGATAATTACAATAAAATGGACATTGAAAGGAAGTGAGTTGACGTGGTTGTTTCTGTTTTTCATCCAAGAAAAGCAATCCATAGAAATTTTACTGCATGAACAAAAACAATCAACATCAGGCTCATCTCTCCTTGGATGAAAGGTTTAACTACATGCGTGGGTGCTTACATGTGCGTACACTCATTTTTCAAAATGATTGCTTATCTATTTCAACTCCAGCATATGCAAATCAGAATCTCTCTTTTCTTCATTAGATATCTGCAATAGAATCATAGAATCATAGAATACCAGGTTGGAAGGGACTTCAGGGATCATCTGGTCCACCCTTTCTTATCAAAAGCACAGCATAGACAAAATGGCCCAGTACCCTGTCCAGATGAATCTTCAAGGTGTCCAGCGTTTGGGAATCCACCACTTCCCTGGGGAGATTATTCTAATGGCTCATTGTTCTCATTATGAAAAAGTTTCCCTATGTGTCCAGTCAGAATCTCCCCAGGAGTAACTTGTACCCATTACCTCCTGTCTTTTCTATGTCACTCCTTGTAGAAAGGGAGTCTCCATCTTCTTTGTAGCCACCCTTTAAATACTGGGACATGGTGATAAGGTGTCCCCTAAACCTTCTTTTCTCCAGGCTGAACAAAACCAGTTCTCTCAGCCTTTCCTCAGCTTCCCAGTCCTTTGGTCATCTTTGTGGCCCTTCTCTGGACCCTCTCCAGCCTGTCCACATCTTTTTGGTACAGTGGGGACCAAAACTGAACACAGTATTCCAGATGTGGCCTGACAAGCATTGAGTAGAGTGGGAAAGTGACTTTTTTTATCTCTATTGGTGATATGCTTGATCACGCAGCCCAGCATCCTGTTGGCTTTCTTTGATGCAGCAGCACACTGTTCACTCATACTGAACTTGTTCAGCAGGACCCCCAGGTGCCTTTCCAAAGAGGTGCTTTCCAGCCAAGGTGCAAGACCTTACACTTGGCCTTGTTGAACTTCATAAGGTTCTTGTTAGACCACTGTCATGGTTTAACCTCAGCTGGGAACTAAACACCATGCAGCCACTCACCCACTGCTTCACCCTGACCCCATGGGATGGTAAGAATCATGAGAAAAAAGTGAAACCCCATGGGTTGAGATAAGAACAGTTTAATAGTACAACACAAAGAGAGAAGAAACAGCAGTAATAACAATAATATCAATGAAACAATCTATGAAGTAAGTGATACAAACTGTGAGTGTCTATCTGTACCTGATATGTGGCTTTCCCTGCTCCAGTCACGCACTGAAGCCACACGCTGAACCTAAGGCCAGCTCTCCCCTTATATAGCAAGAATGACAGTCAGTATGGTATTGAATATCTCACTGGCTGGTTCATTTGTTTATACTGTCTGTGGCTTCTCCCACTGCTTGTGAACATTAACCCTATCCTAGCTGAACCCAGGACACCCACTCTTCCAGCCTATCCAGGTCTTCCTGCAGGGTGGCTCTCCCTCCTGAAGGGTCCATTTCCTCACTTAGTTTGGTATCGTCAGCAAACTTCATCAGGGTACACTTGATCCCATCATCCAGATCACTTATGAAGATACTCAACAAGTGTCAAGAAGAGGTAACATGTCCTTACCATTTATAACAACAGCACAGTAACAAACGTGATGGTGGGCAGAGGTCTATAGCTGCTCTTGTCTGTACAGGTTGTACTAGAAGATCATGTTGGTCTTGTCTGCCTCTGAAGCTCCAGGTCTCTGCAACCTGTGCTTAGCCCCTTCCTTCATGGGCTCTGAGGAAAACTGGACTATCAGTGTTGTCCTCAAGGTAGCCGTAGGCTCTATACTTCACCTGAAGACCCCAGGTGTAATTGAATCCTGTGCTTCAGATGGAAACCTGCAACCACCAGTTGGGTTTTACCTTGGTGCATGAAGCTGAATTTAATCTGGTTTTTTTCCTGACTTCCTCAGAAGAATCAGAGAGGGGCTACATCTGGGGACAGTCAAGAATGGTCCAGTGTGTGAGACAGTACAGAAAATTCTCCTTTGATGATTTTCTGATAAGACTTGCTTAAGTGCTTGAGTTCAAGTGATTGTCATCATTTGTGGCTGAGGAAAAATTTGGGTGAGACAGAACAGAATCTGTAATTCTTTTAATTTTTCTCTGTTGCAGAAACAGTTCACCTGCTTGGACTGGCTGGGTTTATCTTAACAGTTCACTACCAGTGCAGGAGCTTTGCTGTTCAGTCTTTCATGCTGTTTCCTGGGACATAGGGAATAATCAAGGCCTCAGTGGAGCCTCTCTGCAATGCTGACCTGTTTTCCAGGTCATCACACTGAGGGGATTGTAGAGCTGTTTTCAGAGATTAAATAAATACAGACAGCTCTGAGAATCATAGACCATTAAAGTGTGGGCTGTAACTGACCTCTGGAGGTCTCTAGTCCAACTCCCTGCTTGGAGCAGGACTGTCTCCCATGCTAGACTAGGTCACCTGTAACTCTGTCTCACTATGTTGTAGAAAACAGCAAGGGTGCAGAGCCCACCATCTCTTGTCACTGCCTTTCTGATAAAGAAATTTTCCCAAGTCCATCCTCTCAAGCCACAGCTCGAGGCTGTTGCCCTCCACTGTATCACCTGCTACATCTAAAGAGGCTGGCTTCATCAGTTTCATAACTCTCCTTCATGTAGTAGTTGTTTGCTGTTAGGTTACCTCATCCTTCTTTTTGCCATACTCAAAATGATCAACTCCCTCAGCTTCATAGAGGTGACATGCTCTAGGGCCCTAACCATCTTGGAAACTCTCTGCTGAACTCTCCCCAGTTCCCTTCTGAACTTGGGAGGGATCAGAAGATTAGATGCAACATTCCAACTGTTCCCTCACAGGTGTCCATTCTACAGGGACACTGATGTCCCTTGACCTGCTGGCTGTACTTCTAATGTAGGCCACCATGTGTAACCACAGCTCTTTTCAGCCAGTAAGTTCGCAGCCTGTGCTGACACAAGGGATTGGTCCACCCCAGATACAAGATTCATGCTTCTTGCTGCTGAACTGCAGTATGCATCTGCTGGCCTAATCTTCAAGTTCCTCCAGGTGCCTCTGGATTGAAGGTCCTCCATTTGGCATGTCAGACACTCCCCCTAATTTAGTAGGATGTGCAAATTTGCTAAGAGCACATTTTGTCACATCATCCAGGTTGCCCATGAAGATACTGAACAACATTGGCCCCAGGCTCAACTCTTGTGGTACTCATTACCAACTGCTGACCAGATGTGAAGTCACTGATGTATCCCTAGCTTGATATGGAAGGTACACACTTCTAAGAGCTTCAGCTGTCTCAGCGGAAGGCAACCATAAACCCTTATTTTATGCAGTTGGTGCTAGTATTAGAAACTTTAGATATGCTGTGATATATCTGCCCATCAGGATGACTCAGTATAGCAGTTTAGAGGGATTTGTATCTTGCACTTTATCATTTATTAACTAGTTAGTTGAAGATCATCAGGGTCTTTGTGCATGTGACTCATTCCTCATGAAGAAATTATTTTTGCTGAAAAAGGATGCAGATCCAGGGTCATACAATAAATGGTTCGTCCTAGGTTTGTGAACAAGCAGTGAGACTAACGGGTAGTGAAACAGCCCATTTGCTTTTAGAATCGAGCTACCATGTCACAACTGTCCTCGGAGGCGGTGAACCCTATGTCTCAAGTGTCTGGCAGATAAATGATAATATTTTTCTTCTAAAGGTTGGTCATTAATTCCTATTGTTTAATTTCATGGACTATGCCCTGGTTTTCATGCAATGAGATGACAGGCAGTGGGGGAGTTGAGAAAAGGGAAAATGAAAAGTAGATTGAAAGAGAATTCTTATATGTGCAGGTCTTGGGTTGTGTGTCTGGATTACCTATGTAAAATCCAGACATGGACAACACCTAAGCAGCAAAGACTCAGAATTTCAGAAACGCCAGAATAAAAGTTGTTTGTTCAGCAGTGATTCCTTCCTGTTTGTATGTTCTTGGCCTATGTTTTAGTGCATGATCTATTTTTTCCATGGCACATCTGTGTCATTTACAAAGTAGAGCAACAGTTCAGTATTTTGCCTTTTCCCATGTCTCAGTCTGTGGTTGCCATACTTCATCAACAGGTCATGATTCCACTGAAGAGATGGCTCCAGAATGAACACAGATTTTCAAAAGGTATGAGACTTGGCAGAAGGGGCGTCACTACAGACTCATTGCTCCCAGTTTCTGAATGAAGGATTCAGAGCTGCCTTGGGGATCTCTCAGAGTATTGGTCCTTTTGTTTTCCTCCCTTTGCTGTGGTCTTACTCCAGGGCTCTGGATGCTCAGCTTTCCACTTATATCCCACATGTTTAAAAAGAGACTAATGACACTTAAGCCTTGCTGAGCTGTTGTGAAGCGTAGTTCATTCATATTTGTAAATAAAAGGAAATAATCTCACTGAAGAGGAAACAGGAGAGTCAAATGACGCCAGTAGTCCTCTTTCTCCCTAGGCCAAGCAGCCCCTTTTACCTATAGCCCCTATTAAGTGTGTAGAGCCTACAGAAAATGTGCAGGGTTTCATTCTGGCTGAAGGGTCACTCCTGTAAGTCAAACCAGCCAAGCCACCGCTTTGGTGTCCTTGGATAGATGCCAGTCCATCAAGGCCATGTGGGCACCATGCCTGCAGGAGCCATGCCTCGTGCAGAGTGAGAAAGTGCAGAGGAGGTTGGATGTGTGGCACATATTTGAATATGACCAGGGCATGCTGCAAAATATCCCAAGGATGGGGCTCCCTGGGATCCCTGATGCCTGCAGAGAGCTTGGAGTGAGAAGAAGACTTTGGGTTGGATCCTGCTGGGGGTTTGTGTCAGGCTCCCCATGTACCTGGCACAGGCATGAGTGTGGGTCAAAAACCATATGGTGAGTTTTCATCCGCTCGGTGCTGCCTGGACTCCAAGACACAGTGGGGTCAGAAATGATCCTTAAAAATCTCCCACAGCCTTCACCAACTTCCAATGGGTTGTCTCACCCTGGTCTCCCCCAGCACCAAGCCTTCCTACTCCTCCTGCTCAGAGGGCTGTGCCGCCCAGGAACTCCCTTCGTCTTTTCCCATTCTCATTTAGTTTACTTTGTGAAAAAAATACCATTCCTCGGGTTTGCAATGCAGAAGACCCCCCGAGCAACACCGAGATACTTTTCTCAGGAGACCCGGGCTAAGGGCAGGGGTGGGACCATTGAGAATCCCCATGGGACAGGTGAGGCTGCCAGGGAGGGAGATGGGCAGGGTGGGCATTGCCCAGCCGTGGGCTGAAACCCCAGCTCAAGCTTCAGACACTCGGGAGCGCGCGTCCCCCGTGCTGTTGTCCTCAGGGCGCGGCTGAGGACCCCCCTGCCCATAGGCAGCTATTGGGGCTGAAGGCATCAGCCTGGCGGCTCCAGGCCGTGGAGGTGATCTTGCAGAAGACCTAGGAACCGGCAGATGGCGGTGGCAGCCACCGGATGAAGGGCTGGGCGGCGGCAGCCGGCTCCGTGCGGCAGCGAGCCAGGCGGGACACGGCAGAGCGGCGCTCGACGGGCGGGAGAGGCCGAGGGAGGGGGTGGGTCTCACGCCAAGGCAGCCGTTTCATGACGCCAGCATCATGAGATGGAGACAGGCAGCGTCCAGCCCCCTGCTTACCCACAGCCCGCTCGGTGGTACCTCGGGACGGTTTGATTCACTGAGATAGCAGAGCAGGTCATTTTCAGGGCAGGTGAAGGAGATCTGTGAGCTTTGCTCGCGGTCAGACAAATGTCAGCCCTGGTGCGAGGGATGGAGGGAGATCCCGTGTCTGGAAGTGAGATGGGGAGAGGGGGCGAGTCTTGCCCTCCTCAGCAGTGGCCTCCCGGTCCCTGCACCCGTCTGCCCGCTGTGACTGTACCCCAGATATCCTCGATGAAGCACCCGGCAGAGCTGCCGGGTGAACAGCACCGTGGAGACTTGCCTGGGGCTGCAGCTGTTGCCCTGCAGCAGCCCCTCCCTGCCCTGAGACGGGAGATTCTTCTAAGGGCTGTTGCTTTTTTTGCTTAAAGCACTAGTGGTTAGAAAGGAAGACAGCTTATCAGCCTCATATCAGCACGAGTCCCTATGAAGTCAGGCAAATTCAAGAAAACTGAATTATTCATGGTTGTATTCGAAACATAACCATTCCCCTGCCATGTTGGAAATCCAGATGAAATGCTTTCGTGCTGGAGCTGGATACCCCCAGAGGTACTTCTGTAGCACACTTGAAAAACTCAGCTCTTTGCCTTGTCTTGAGATCAAAGCTGTTTGGGAAGCAGAAGCCTCCTCCCCGAGCAAGCAGGACCTTGCCCAGCCGAGCTCAGGGCTTGCTGGAAACCCACAGGGTAAAACTCAAGACTCATGTTGTGTAACTGAGCACAATGAGAAGCTGACTTTTTCATTTCACTGTCCAAGGTGAGTGCAAACAGATACACCCATGAGATAATGGCAGAGGGTCAATTAGATGTAATTTTTCTGCAGCTTGCTGCTTTGGTGGAAGGAAGTTAGCATTTATTTAAGGTGGATTGATCCGTAACACAGAGAAGCTGTAGTGGTGAGTTAAGACCTGCATTTTGCTACATGCTGCACGTGTGCAGAAGCCCCCTCAAAAATCAAACCTTTTACCAGAGACCATCTCAGCATAACTGCACCATACAGTGCCTGAACTGAGCAGAAGAAATAGGCTTGTGTTTTCAGTGGATGGAGTTTACAACTTGCAGCCCCAGTTATGGTGCAATTCAAAGCACCTTGGATCACACATACCAAGTGTCATCCATGGAAATGTTTTCTATGACAGCTTTTCCTCTAGGAGTGTTTTCTTGGAAGAGTGTGGGACTGGCAAACAAACTCAGTTTTCCCTTTCCAGCATTGCCTTGGGTAGGACACCACATTCCTCCTAGGGCAGAAGAAAAAGAGTTATCAGTCCACCAGCTCAGCTTGTCCACAAAGATGACTCTTCCCTTACCTGCTTCTCCTGTAGGGAATACTTGGATCCATGCTTATGACGTCAGCAGCCACAGAGTTGTTTTTTATTGGTACAGCTTCAAGCAGAAATGGAAATATGTAACCAGTATCATAAAGCTTGCAAAGCAAAGAATACAGTATCCTGGCCTGTATCAGAAACAGTGTTTCCAGCAGGAGTAGAGAAGTGATCATGCCCCTGTACTTGGCACTGGTGAGGCCACACCTTGAGTGCTGTGTTCAGCTTTGGGAGCCACAGTGTAAAAAAGACATTGAGGTGCTGGAGTGAGTTCAGAGAAGGGTGATGAAGCTGGTGAAAGGTCTGGAGAAAATGTCTTATAGGGAGTGCCTGAGGACCTAGGGTTTAGTCTGGAGAAAAGGAGTCTGAGAGGAGACTTACTGCTCTCTAGAACTACCTGAAAGGATGGTGTAGTGAAGTGGGTGTTGGTCTCTTCTCCCAGGTGACTAGTGATAGGACAAGAAGAAATAGGCTTAAGTTGTGCCAGGGGAGGTTTATGTTGGATATTAGGAAAAAAAATTTTACTGAGAGAGTGATAAGGCATTGGAATGGGCTGCCCAGGGAGGTGGTGGAATCACCAACCCTGGAGGTGTTTAAAAAACTTGTAGATGTGGCACTTCAGGACATGGTTTAGTGTTCCTGATAATATTTGATAGACAGTTGGACTTCATGATCTTGAAGGCTGTTTCCAACCTTAATGATTCTATGAATACATGTAGAGACAATACACCTGCTTTCTTTTGTAAGAGGACTTAGAAAAAAAATGCAGAAAAGGAAAAAAACTTTGTCTATCTGCTCTGAAAATGTCCCAGGCAGATGTAGTGAGCCAGGCATGAAAAGCATTAGCTACAGTGAATTATTTTTGCTAAAAGTGCTTTGAATATCATCAGGTTACTTCAACCTAGTAGTGACACCGTTTCTTTGTTACTATTCTGAGTAGCAAATTCTCCAGAGTTACAATCTGACTTTTCTCAAGCCACTGTCCTGGGACCCATGTTGCCACCAGGGTGGTGAGCATCCTTTCCAAGGGAGGATTCACGCCATCCAGGACACTATCCCCAGCATTTGGTGTTGGTGGCTTTGGCTTAGACTTGGGTTCTATCTTAAGGCTTGTTGAAAGGCATGGGGATTTTGCCTGGTGGTGACTGCATGGCCCACAGAAACAGTCAGGAGAAGGGACAAAAAAAAACAGAGCAGAAGGGTGAACCTGGATTGCTTTTTGGAGTCACAGAGACAGACCAAGAGATGGAAGAGACAGAAATTTGTTGGAGCAGGGACAACTCCACAGACTATAATGCCACTGGCGGTAGAGGGCTCAGTTTTGGAGCTAGGAAATAGAAGGACAAAAAGCATTTGATGCAAACCAAGGTGAAGAAGTGGAGGAAAGGGGGAAGATTAACCCAGTGTACAAATGAGATGTACTTTTTTGCATCTTCGTATTATGAACCAAAGAAACCAGACATTTTCCCGCCCAGCATCACAGAACTTAGAATGATTTCTTATGTGCTTGGTGAGCAGTAGCTACAGGCAGTATGTGAGACTGGAGCTGCAGTGTGAAATCAGGCACCATGATGAGAGTTGTGCCCTCTAAGTGCCTTCAGTCCCCACAGTGATAAAACAGGGAGCAGACCATCCTGGACTGATCTGCTGCTTCAGCAGTGGAATTCTCACTTCTTCTCTCCACTATAACATTGAAGATGTCCCCTGGGGAGATCTAGATGGACCTCCTGGCCCCTCCTCTCCCACCAGCCCTATAGCCCTGTTGTTTGCTACTGAGTTATGGTAGAGGCTGCCAGGGATGGGTGTTGAGAGTGGGGGGTGTGCTTAAGTGACCTGAACTGCTCTGTCACTTCTCAGCGGGAGGATGTCCCTGCCCCTTGAGTGCTCCCTGTGCACCTGCCAAGCCACACAGAGCCCTGTGCTTGGCACTGCACCGGAGCCTGGTGCACTCTGTTAGTGCTTCTCCACCGAGCAGCAGGAACGCCACACGTCCCTCAGCTTCCTGTGGGAGTCTGACCTGGAGGTTTGTTTTGTTCTCTCTGCTGCCTGCTCTGGTTCCCACAGCACAGCCATGTGCTGTGTTATCCCTGGCTGGAGGGTGTAGGGGAGGAACAGACACAACTACCAGTAATAAAAGAAAATAATTTTAATCATAGAGTCATAGAATCAGAATGGTGGGGGTTGGAAGGGACCTCTGGAGACCATCAAGTCCATCGCCCCTGCCAGTGCAGGATCACGCAGGGCAGGCCACACAAGAACAGATCCAGGCAGGAGACTGGCCTCTTAAATGACACCCACCCTTCAATTATTTGTCAACATGACAAAGCCTTAAAACCCCCCCTCTGTTGCAGCAATGCCATTTTGGGTGCAGAAGTGGCCAAATTGCCCCTCACTGCTGAGCTTTTCCGAAGGCCAGTGCAGCTCCCTCTGAGTGACACAGAGGTCTCTATGAACTTCTTTCTCCAAGTGAGTTTCAGCCCCCAGTCCTGTCTCAGACTTTAGTCTACAAAAATGCAGCCGGATCCAGCTCCCTGTCTCTCACAGGCTGGGTGGGTTGGGGGGAGCTTTCAAACAGTCTGATGCATTGCCAGAGACGGCGGAGAGCAAATGGGATCCAGATGTGTCCTCCAGCATGGGGCTTTTCTTTCAGAAGGAATTTTCCCAGATCTTTCCTCAGATTTTGCTGTCGGGGTTTCTCTCATGACGTGCAGCCACCTGGCTTCTCTCCAGTTCCCAGTCATCAGCAGTGGCTTCCCAAGGGGAGAAGGTATTGCCAAAATACTGCCTGCTCCCCTCCATCGCTGCAGCCTGCTGTCTGTCTGTCCTTTACACCCAGGGAGTGGAGGGCTGATCCTCTTGGGCACACTGAGCTGCCCACCAGCCCTCACCCCACTTCAGAAGGCCAGCTGTATCCTGGGCTGCATCAAGAGGAGCGTGGCCAGAAGGTTGAGGGAGGTGATTCTGTCACTCTGCTCTGCTCTGGTGAGACCCTGTCTGGAGCACTGTGTCCAGCTCTGGAGTCCTCAGTACAGGGAAGACATGGCCCTATTGGAGTGGGTTGAGAGGAGGGCCATGAAGATAATCAGAGGGCTGGAGCACCTCTCCTATGAGGAAAGGAGAAGAGAAGGTACTTCCTGGAGAAGAGAAGGTGCTGGGGACACCTTATTGCAGCATTTCAGTACTTAAAAGGGGCATGTAAGAAAGATGAGGACAGTCCTTTTAGCAGGGTCTGTTGTGACAGGACAAGGGGTAACAGTTTTGAACTAAAAAAGGGTAGATTCAGGCTAGAGAGAAGGAAGAAACTTGTTACAATGAGGGTGGTAAAACACTGGAACAAGTTGCCCGGAGAGGTGGTAGAAGCCCCATCCCTGGTAATGTTCCAGGTCAGGTTGGATGGGGCTCTGAGCAACCTGATCTAGTTAAAAATGTCCCTGATCCCTTCAGAAGGGTTGGTCTAAATGACCTCTAAATGTTCCTTCCAACCCAAACTATTCTATGATTCCTCCCTGGGAGTGCCCAGCACACAGCCTGCCTGTTGTGAAGACAACAGGGCACTGAAGTCCTGTATTGACCTGAAATGATGTTTCAAAGCACACAAAGAGTGAAGAATGTAGCCAAGAATTGAGCCTGGGCTCCTTACATCTTCCCTGCCCTGTGCCAGAAATGATGATGAAACATTTATTGATTGCAATGAAGAATTGCTGCACTGAGGGAGCCGAGGCAGGAGTCCACATGGCTCAGCATTTCAAATAATTTGCCTCAATATTTTTCCAACTACCAAAATGTATGTTTGTTTTTTTTTTTCTCTCTCTGAGGCAGACATTTGGCAGCAGAGTTAAATGAACCCTAATGGCTGATATAACTTAGACCCATCTTTGGGAGCCCAGTGATGCATGCGAAAGAGCTCTGACTTTACAAACTCCTAAAAGCTCAGATGACTACTGCATCCTGCTTTTCCATTGAGACTTCCAGACATCTTCCAGCAGCATCACTGAATGGGTTGTGGACAATCTAATATCTGTGCTATCTTGTCTGTTTGGTGAATCCATATTTTCACACATTAGTGCAGTAAAGAAATTCAGCAGATAATTCTCTTGGGGAGGGGATATGTTTGGGACTCCAAGGTTGAGAAATTTAAATCAAACTTACTTTCAAGAAACACAACCCACTAAGAGCCTCTTGATTGTCTATTTGAATATTTAAATTTAAAATGCTACTTAGAAAGAGTAAATAAAATATGCTTCACTTTGGCAAATTAAATTTATCCCCAGTTAAAGTCCATGGAGAGATTCCTCTAGGGTGAATTTGCCCTACATCTCATTTCTGCCCTGGGGTGTTTTCATAGCAGTCTGAGTCATCCAAACCTCCCAAGCTGAATTAATTTCTGAATCTCATAGTTGATATCCCACAGACAAAGCTGTGTCTGTGGTTCAGAAAAGCACTGATTAATACCAGGTAGGAAGAAGCCAGGCACTACCTTTTGCTCCTGACCATTTTCCCCAGCTTGCTGGAGTTAGCCTGGCTTTCTGCAGGTCCTGTGCGATGCAGGCCAGCGCTGGGGGAAGACAGAGACCTGGCAGATGGGATGGGGAAGCTGTGTACATTGGTGCGAAGGTCCTTTCCCTATCCCTGCAGCCAACCACAGCTGCCCTCAAACACATCTCCAGAGGCAGCTGGACTTCATGACCCTGTGTAAGCCCAGCCATTGATCCTTTGCTCATGCTACAGTGTGTCACCAGCTTCATCCTTCCCTGGGGTTCAGCTCCAGCCTTTCCAGCCCATCCTGGCCCTTCAGGAAAGGTTGTTCTGCAGCTTTTTGCTTTTGTCTGCTGGAGAAGGACTAAGTCCTTTAGAAGGAAGGAGACTCTGCCTCGCTGGGGACACCTTCTACCAGATGCTCACATGGTAACAAACAATGTTCCATAGCCAGCAAGCTCTGCCCCAGGATTTCTCATGTTCTCTACATGCCGATGAGGTGCTGAGGAGCTGCAGGCACCAGTGGCGATGCCTCAGGCAGCTGATTTTTTCTTTTTTTTCAGCATTTTTGACTCCTCTGCTTTTTCTCTGAGCATTCAGCTGTGTTTTGAGCATGAGTCAGAGGCAATGCCCCGTCCAAGGAGAAGAAGTCCTGGTGGGAATATGGTAGAGTCCCTGGCGAGCTCTGGTCTCCCAGTCCTCTGATCTTCTTGCAACTTCAGCTGGGCTTGGGAACATTTGGGCTGCGGTGAGAGGTGCAAGCCTGGTTGTGACAGGGTTTTGAAGTCACTGTCTGAGTCCCTGTGCAGCTGCCCATGGTAGGGCCTTCTGATGAGTGGTGGGGTGGCTCTCCCACTGTACTTCAGTACATAGGCAGATGGTGCCATCAAGATGATTAACAGCACCAAAGCCAGTTTGCCAAGAGCCTATTGATTTTCCAGAAGGATAACAAATTTTCTCCTTATGTGCCAGCACCAAGCCTGAAGTAATCTGCAATATAGCAGGAGGAGAATCAGCTTCCAGCATAATTTAGGGAGGGCTGTGTTGCATCAAGACACATACCAATGTGATATTTCGTGAGTGCTGTTACATACTGCCTTAATAATTAATTAGAGATAAATAACAGTTATGTTTAACACTAATTTGTAGCTGAATTAGGGCAGCAGACTGAGTGACAAGATCAGGTCCTGTTCTGGGTGAGCAACTTCCCAGTGAGTCACAGTGAGTGAGGACTGACCCCGGGCTCTTCCTCTCCCCAGGGGTCATTGAGATTGGGTGTACGACCTCGTCAAGAAGGGTCTGTGTTGCTGGTGCTCTATTAACCTCTTTTCTTGAAGGGCTGAGAACCTGGGAAGATCTCTGCTTAGGAGAATTTACCAAACATGATGTCTTGCTCTTGTCTTAAGGCATTTAGGTTGTGGACAGGCAGCATCAAGGGACCTCATGAGACCCTGTCGTGGCTGGGAGCTCCTCCCTCTCATCTGGGGTGGTTCAGCCCCACATGTTATCACTGTACAAACACATAACAAAAAGATGGTGCTGAGTTTGCAACCTCATCTCTTGATTCATATGGCTATCCTCACAGAAGTGTCTCAAAAAGGCCTAACAGGTGTTACCACGAGACTCCTCTGTGTCCATCTAATTAGAAAGCTGTCTGTCTTATAATGGGAATCCAGCTGTCTGGGTAGTATCAGAGGAAAATAATGAGTTTGCTTTCAAGATGTTGGATGCTGCTCATGCCTGAGCCCTCAAATTTCCCTCTGTGGCCTCTGCTTAAGGCTGAAGCATTGGCTCAGCAAAAGGGATCATGGTGATGATCTAACAACTGCAGCAGGGCCTGACCAAGTCCTGGGTGCCTTGAGCTTCACAGAATCACAGAATGTTAGGGGTTGGAAGGGACCTTGGAAGATCATCTTGTCCATGTCCTTTCCAGAGCAGGATCACCTAGATCAGGTCACACAGGTACATGTCCAGGTGGGTTTTGGATGTCTCCAGAGAAGGAGACTCCACAACCTCCCTGGGCAGCCTGTTCCAGTGTCTGTCACCTTCACCATGAAATTTTTCTCCTTACATTTACATGGAACCTCCTCTGTTCCAGTTTGCACCCATTGCTCCTTGTCCTGCCATTGGATGTCCCTGAGAAGAGCCTGGCTCCATCCTCCTGACACTCACCCTCTACGTGTTTATAAGCATTAATGAGGTCACCCCTCAGTCTCCTCTTCTCCAAGCTAAAGAGACCCAGCTCCCTCAGCCTCTCCTCATAAGAGAGATGCTCCACTCCCAGTTTCAGTTGCTGGGGAAGCAGCCAGTGTGTCTTAGTCTTCCAACAAGACTAAGATGAAGAGAAACAAGTCTGAGCAGCTTCCACTGTATTTCAAAGCACTATCATCTGCTGGCAATTTACTCCTAATGCAGCATATACTGTATTTACAGCAGGTCACTGGAAACATACGTGGACCCATTCATCGTTTTTAATAGCAAAGCAGTGCTTTAGTGCAACATTAATTTAAATTTACCTTCCTGCAGAAATGGGGTGGACAGGGAACCTTCCAAAAGATGCATTTTTATTTGCTCTCTCTTCCACATTTGGCTGCTGATAAATATTTATTTAGACTTACCCTGCCAAAAGCTTTAAACATAGACACATTTCATCTCCTCAGGGGCAAGTGGTGGCAGAAGGCAGTCAAGGATGGGCAGATCCTGCAGGCCAGGCAGCAGTGGGCAGACCCAAAAGTGGCTCAGGAGTGTGACTAAAGCCTCACCACATGAATATGAAGGAGGTCAGAGGCAGGGTGGGGGAAGGAGCACCAGTAACCAGGTGGAGCATATGAGCCCCTGATGTTGGGGGGGTGTCCCAGGGGACCCTCAGCCCAGGGCCCAGGGGGACACCAGCACCCTGAGCTGTCTTTCCTTTAGGAAAGACTTATGGACCAAAGGGTGTCAGTTACTGCCTCGGGAGTACAGGTCACATTATGGGATGAAGAGGAGGAACATCTTGGGATTGCACAGAACTTGTGGGATGTTTAGGGGATGGACCAAGGGTGGGTAAGGGGAGTGATCTATGTGGTTTGGGAAGGAACAAGAGTGGGAAAACAGAATGATAAGGAGATAAAAGGGGCCAGTGGCATGTAAAGAGTTGGCTAGTCGGTATGTCAGTCTGGCCATGCCCTGTGTTTGGTCAGCAGAGCCTGTCTTCTCATTAAACTCCATTTCAGATGCTATTCCTGGGTGAGGGTCTCTCTACTCTGTGTGTATTGAAGCAACCATATGCCTGTCTTGGGTGCTGGAGTCACCAGAGTTCTGTGGATTGGCCACTGGAGGGACTAGGAAGTCCTGGCCAGCTACTACTTCCAGACTGTGGGGTCTGGAAGTCAACTGAGAGACCCATTTGTGTGTGTTTGTGTAAGACCCAACTGGAGATGAGAGAATCCAAGGGTCAGCTACTGTCTAGACTGAGTGTCTTGGGCCAGTCTCTAGAGGAATCTGTGTTGTACATATGTCTGTATAAGTTCATATATACTCTATTAATGGGCTTTCATCCTGATCAGACAGAGATCAGGTGCCATTTGTGTCTGTATGTTTTTAGTGTTTCTGTTTTGCCAGCCATATATATATCATAGAATCAATCATAGAATCAGAGAGTCAGAGAATCATAGAATCGTTTGGGTTGGAAGTGTCCTTAAAGATCATCTAGTTCCAACCCCACTGCCATGGAGAGGGACATCTCCCACTAGACCAGGTTGCTCAAAGCCCCATTCAACCTGGCCTTGAACACATCCAGTGATGGAGCATCCACAGCTTCCCTGGGCAACCTATTCAAGTGTCTCACCGCCCTCAGGGAGAAGAACTTCTTCCTAGATTCTACTCTAAATCTACCCTCTTCCAGTTTGAAGCCATTATCCCTTGTCCTGTCACTACAAGCCCTTGAAAACAGCCCCTCCCCAGCTTTCTTGTAGGTCCCCTTCAGATACTGGAAGGCTATAATAAGGTTTTTCCAGAGCCTTCTCTTCTCCAGGCTGGACAACCTCAACTCTCAGCTGGTCCTCGTAGAAGAGGTGTTCCATACTACTGGTCATCTTCATGGCCCTCCTCTGGACCCAAAGATACATAGATATATTTGGAAAGCAGTGTAGGGGAAAGGGACATGAGGGTCCTGGTGGACACCATGATGACCATGAGCCAGCAATCGGCCTTTGTGGCCAGGAAGGCCAATGGCATCCTGGGGTGGATTAGAAGGGGTGTGGTTAGTAGGTCAAGAGAGGTTCTCCTCCCCTCCCTACTCTGCCTTGCTGAGGCTGCATCTGGAATATTGTGTCCAGTTCTGGGTCCCTCAGTTCAAGAAAGACAGGGAACTGCTTGAAAAAGCCCAGCTCAGAGCCACAAAGATGATTAAGGGCATGGAACATCTCTCTTATGAGGAAAGGTTGAGGGAGCTGGGTCTCTTTAGCTTGGAGGAGACTGAGGGGTGACCTCATTAATGCTTATAAACATGTAGAGGGTGAGTGTCAGGAGGATGGAGCCAGGCTCTTCTCAGGGACATCCAATGGCAGGACAAGGAGCAATGGGTG
>JANHGN010005417.1:0-71332 GCA_024605025.1 Megaceryle maxima | reverse complement strand
GTCTAAGTTGGTCCTCTCTGCAGCCTTTGAGGCTCTGGAGATTTGGATGAGTTACTGATATTTGCTTCACCCTTTGGTTCTGGAGGTCCAGTTCAGAGGGGCAGCGTTTGTTTATATAATGTTCCTTTTCACCTGTGCCATTATTAAAGGAGTGTTTGTTTTCTGGGTTGTTTAGCCACAGTTAAGATGGAGATACATATATATATAAAATACAGTCTAATAATTTTTATTTTTTATCACGGTAGATGGTTGTTTTTGCCTTTTTATTATGTTTAATTATAACAACGGATATAATAAATCTCCATATATAAAATAAATGTGCTTTTCCACGTGCCTTCTCCACGGAGGAAGGTAATAGGAAGGAATATAGTCTTGTGCGTGTGATCTTTGCACTGTTCCTGAGCACAAGGGATAATAACTGTATTGCTTCAAATATTTAGCCATTGATTAAAAAAGCCTCCAAATTTACTCATAAAAATACCCACTTTTTGCCTCTGAATGCTTCCTACCCTCAAATTCAATTTTCCCTTCAGTGCTTTCGTGATGTAGAGAAATGTAGTTACAGCTCTTTCTGGATGGCAGCTGTGGCAGAGGCTTTTGCTTTTTCATTGCAAGCAAAGAGGGCAATGTGCCCACATGAGCCAAGTGCTGCGTCCCGTAGGTGCAAGGGTTCCCTTACAGTACTGAACAGGCAGGTGTCTAGTGCTGGTTGAGACAGAGCTGGCGGGTGTGGTACATAACTTACAGGAGGCTGGTATGTGTCTGAGCTGGAAGCTGATGGTGTCTCACCACTAATAGGTAACTTAATAGAGAGTTCTTTAAGCTGACCTCACGAAGATTTCAAGATCCCTGTTGCTGGAGTACCTTAATTTTTGGCTTACTCTTGTATCATTGGAATGTTCCAGTTCTCTGGGGAAAGTAAAATCTTCAGTCTGAATTGAAAATTTTTGCCTGATTTCTTCATTACCATAAACCAGTATTTTAAAAGTAGGAAACTCATAAAACTAAACCTATTTATATAAAACATAACTTTTTTTTTTTTCCTCAAACACAGGCTTTTCTCATTTGTAAAAATCACATATCGTGCCCTGTTGCAGTTCTTGTGTGTTTTGACTTAAAGTGTGACAGCTTGCTGCCAAAGATTTTGTAGCTCACGTTATGCTATTAATATAGTGGCAGATATGTAGGATTATTTAATTGTAAACATAACAAATACTTGTCTTGATGCATTGCAGTTCATTTTCACTGCTTAAATTTTGGTATTTTTTGTTCCTCTCTTGTAGGTACATTTAATATAAGACTATATTATATTTTATATAAAATTATGTAGATTTAGAAAACTATATTATATAAAAGTCTATATTTAATGTAAGACTAAATAAGAAAGTTTCACTTCTATTTAAGCAGGCATAATTGTAGTGGTAAGCCTTCTGGATGTGTGTATGCTGTCCAAGTCTGTAGAGGAGAGGTATGCTGTGTTTGTGACTACTTCAGGAAATCGTAGTGATGCTAGGAATGCTGCTACAAAATCTTAAATTCATGAATCCTCAGAAACTGTAAATCATCTGTATTATATTATAGTTCCTATTTTAACCTCTATATGTGGAAATAAAAAGCAGCAATTCCAAAACTTAGGGCTGTTACCTCATCTGTGCTATAAATTATCTAGAGCTGTAATTGTGTAAAAATGAATTAGATCTCATACTGAATAATTGATATGAAGCTGAAAGCTGTAGTTAGCAGTAGCAAAATACCAGAGAAGTCTGAGAAATGTAGTTGGGCCTTTTGAAAGTTGCTGTGGTGCTGGGACACCCACTTTTGTCTCTTCCCCATACTGCAGAGAGTACTCAGGGAGAGATAACAGTTGACTAATTAAATTTCAAAAGAAGCTTTGTTTTCTTGCTAAGAAATATTTAATGTTTTACAGCTTTATAGACTTTGAGGTGTCAGGTTTGTTGTATACTGTACAACCTTTCCTAAAGAGGGGACTACTTCTTATGTATTGTCATTGAAAACTGATCTTCCTGGCTGTCAATAATAGCAGGTGCCTTTTGCTGTTGTTTCTCATGGTTATGGATCCATCCCAGTGTAAGTTCTGAGCAGAAAGAAGCTCTGTTGGTTTTGTTTGGTTGTTTCTTTTTTTGTGTGTGTGTGGTTTTTGACCTGGTTTGTTGTTGTTTGTTTGGGTGGTGGTGTTTTGTTTTGTTTTGGTTTTTTTTGTATTTTATTTTCTTTGTTCTGTAAAATTTTTACTCTTTCAATGCTCTGAAACCTTGTATTTTGTTACTGTCCATATATATATTTTTTTTTTCCCCCCACTTTACTCTCTTAACTGTAATAATAGTAGCCATTGATGTGTTTGGTGTGTGTTTGGGGATTATTTATTTATTTATTTATATTTTAATCAAGAACAATGAACTCTGGAAAAAAATCAAATTTCTTTAACGACAGAGTAAGCTGTAAATGTGTGAAGACGATCAGCTCTTTCTAGCATTGGCTTCCAGTTTAGGGATCACACAGTACTGTCAACTCAAAGACATCTTTGCAAATTAGGAAGGAACCTACTGGCTGCTTAACTGAATTGCTCGTTCTGACTTAATTTATTTGCAGTAGCCATTAACTGTTGTCTCACTGGTCATTTGTAGTCTGCCGTTAGCGTCCGTGAAACAACGTTACAGGAAGGTAAAGGTAAGATACCTTTACAAGTTATGTGAGAATCTTTTCTGGAAACGTGATCCCTGTAAAGAATCCTGCAGTGTATTTGTCACTGTCAAGCGGACTCAGAAAGGGATTTTTTTTTTTTTTTTTTTCTTTCTTTTTAATATACAATATTAGTGTTACTGTAGCTATGATGGGCCAAGGATAAAAGGAAGCAAGATTTATAGTAAGAGGTAATGAATTTGGGAAAAATAAACAATGTTCTGGGCTCAGAATGCTTTCAGTTTGTAATAATGAGCAAAATGTAAGGTAACACAGATGAACACCGAGACAGAATTTTTTGGATCAGCAGCTAAGCCTTGGATCTCTTGGTGGGGGAGCTTAGCACCTGGTAGACAGAGGGAGGAGAAGATGAGAGCTGGGCCACTCTTTCCCTTTCATGCCTGAGACTTTGAGCTGTGTTATGTGATTTACGAAAAAGGGGTTGGTATTTTTTTTGGTGTCTGGGAGTTTTACTTATGGATTGTTTTAATTCCTTCTGTGGTGCAGTAGCTTAGTTTTTTCCTGGAAAGTTTTCTGTATACATTGAAATTCTCAGATGTAAATTCTCCAATGGTTAGTGTGTTTTTGCTTTAGGAATCTGATAAATCTTCATGAATGCTACATCTGTGGATAAAATTGGGAAATCTTGTTCTTCAGTGTTCATCTGTGGCATGATGGTATCTTGTTCTTAGCAGAAGGTGATAAGCATCAGTGTACAGATATATATCTCCAGCAATCCAAAGCTGTTGCACTATGCTGAAAATGAACTTGCTTTTAGTTTATTCCCTTCCTGTTTTAGTAGAATAAGACTAGGAATATCCCTTTTCTCTAACACAGTTTAGGCTAACAAGGGAGCATTTTTTTTGTTTGTTTGTTTTCGTGGATTGTAAGGTTAGAACCAGCATATTTCATACATCCTGAGTAAAAAGTTTGACAAATACACTTTAACAAGGTTGTGAAGCCCCTGTACTTCCAGTAAAAACCAGTTATCTCTTGGGAGTTTGCAGAACTGGGATTGGAGAAATGTGCTGACTTGCCTAACAAGCTTACAAAAGTGTTTCTACAAGCTAAGACATTTTGTAGCACAAATACACTGCTTTGTTAAAGGAAGGAAGGGAATGGTAGGGTGGTTGTAGCTGTTTCCACTACTGGCAAGCTGCTTTCTGATGGTAAAGCATACCACCTCTCCTCAGAAAGGATTGGGACTGCCACTGAGAGGTTCCAGATAATCTTTTGCCTGAATTTCACTGCTACGGATAAGGATACTTTTCCTTTTTCTCACCACCCCCTCCCTCCCCCCTGGGAAAGATGTATTCATTCTTCTCTATTGTACTGGTGCAGCCACCTGAATTTGTCATAGCAAAAATTTTGCTGTAAGATGCTGCCAGCAGCTGCTTGGCTGCCATCCCACAACAAGAATAGCCTGCATCCAAGTTGTGATGCCAAATCATGTGTAGGTTAACCTTTGTAACCCATCTCAAATCAGCGCTTGCTGTCTCTGGGGAACAAATCTGGTCTATTTATAGGAATACTCTGCCTGTATTAGACAGTTTGCATGCAAACTATGCAATTAATTCCTTTAGTTGTTGTTGCTGAGAAGCTTGCCCACTGTGAGGCAATGTCTGTGAGAAACTACCCCTGTAGAAAGTAAATCCTTTTTTCACCTTAAGATTCCACATGACGGAGTCATTGAATATGGAAGTATCAGTAAGGTGTCTATCGCGGAAATAGTGTCATGTGCAGAAACAAGTTCACTTCCATCTGACATATGACACGAGTGGTAACTAGCAACACTGAAGTGAGAAATGTTGTGACCTGTGATCCAGGATGGCATACAAGGACTGTAAACTTTGCAAGGCATACTGTAAGCTGACGTCAGTTAAATCAGCTTACTTTTTTCTGCAGACCTAAAGATTGAGAGTAAGTACTGTTTATACATCTGTGGGGAGGAGGAATATAGGGAAGGGAAAGAAATAGAAATGAACCCTTCTGCCACTCAGAGTGCTGTGTATGCTTATGACTTCATTCATGTTAGATAAATGAGGGAACATGTCATCCTCTGAGTTAATGAAAAATGTTGACAAATAATGGCTATATTTATAGTGTCGCTATTTGAAGACAAAATGAACAAAACAGAGGCAAGCTAGAAAAGAGAGCATTTACAGAGATCCTTCCCTTTGTAACTGTCATTGCTAAGGTGAAATCTGAAAACTTAGAAGGTTTTGCAGAAGTTTTTATCTGATATTGATGATTACTCGTTTACTTTCCCAGTATTAGCTTTGATGTTCATAAGACTGAAGTAAAATTGTTGATTTTGATCATTGGGAAGTATTTCTTAGAAAAGTTCTTGGACTTCAGTAATAACAAACACTTTAATGATTATGATATGAGGGGGGAAAAAAAAGTCATTAACTCATGTTTGTATTTACGTTGGAGCTTCTTTTCCTTTGTCTGAATTATGGTATGGTTAATGGAGTTTACTTTTTGGTGTTGTGCTTTTTGTTTAAAGTTTTGAAATGTTTCCTTATGTTTTGGCAGAGAACTAGGTGTTGTATGATGGTAGACTTGGCTTTTTCTATGTAGTGGAATGCCAGAAGCATCACAGCCTCACTTTGTACCTTGCAATAATAATTTAGCATAAACACTGTAATTGCTGTATTTACCTTCATTTTATAAGCTGGAAAAACACAGTTATAAATTATGTGAATTTAGAAGGCAGTAACATCAATTTGAGTGCAGGAGGAAAAAAGAAACAATTTAAATTGATTAAAAAATGGAATAATTGGGGTGGTTCTGGAGCTACATACTGGCAAATACATGCTTATGAAGATGCAACTCAAAACTTGACAGCCAGATAATGGCTTAAAATTCATACTGTTTCATGCCCAATTGGGGGGGGGGGTTTAATGTCATTTTTATGTCATCAGGTTACTGCTGCTAATACTTAATTACTTGATAGCCTTACTGTCATCTTTCTCTGTACCCTAATTCTAATCCTACCTTTCTTTTGTGCCTGTCTTGAGAATAGTTACTGTGTGTGAAATGCTTGTGTCTGGTCAAGTTTTTAATTGCTGATGTTCAATTAGAGCCATTAAAGACGGTGATTTTAGGATTGCTCCGTGTCACCAAACTGCAGACTTCCAGCATTCAGTCAGCTAAGTGGTGGTGGTACGTTAGCTTTGGTTGACTGTTGGTGTTGGCAGAGTGAAATGCATTGCTGTGTCTGCCAGGTATTGGGTAAAGCAACCTTACAGAAAAATCCAGCCAAATAAAATCTCTAAATACTAAATGCAAAATTGCCTTCAGGTTCTTAAATATTGTTATATCATACTTAGAACTTGTAGTTGTGACTGATTTGGAGGGGGAAAAAAAACTAATCAATATCAGTAACACAAAGACCCAATTGCCTACATTTATCTACGTGATAGTTCCTTACAGGTCTGTTTCAATATTGGAGGCATTATTGATTCACAACTTCTTCCCAAGTCATTAGTTGATGAAAATATGTACTAAATTCCCATACAGTTAATTGCCACTTCATTAATTTTGTTGTATACACTAAGAGCTAGTCTTGGTTAATTCTTATCTGGCTTTTTATAGAAAGCTGACCTCTGTAATCTGTCATGTAATCAGCTTGGTTACACAGGGGCTGTGCACTTATCAACTGTTTGCTGTATGTCTTATAAACGTTAGTAAATTAGGACACTAAATTATAAAAGACTTGTGACGTTTTAATGCATATGCCCAGAGGGCTTGTGAACTTGTCTTCTCTGGACACCTTGAAAACCTGCCGGGATGCGATCCTGTGTAACCTCCTCTAGGTGATCCTGATTTGGGAGGCTGTTTGGGCTAGATGATCTCCAGAGGTCCCTTCCAACTCCTACCATTCTGTGATTCTGTGACAGTGAACGTGTGCTGAGGCAGCAGTATGAACTACAGCCCTTCATGCTCTCAGAAAGATGAAAAACCTACCATGTAGAGTATTACGTGCATTCTGAATTGGGATTTGGTATCTTTATCTCTTAACCAGTATTAGCCACTTATTTTAAATTTGTCTTGTACTTAAATGTAAAATATTTATGTTAATTATTTGATAAAGAATTACTAAATTACATAAAGAAGAGTGTGGCCAGCACGTCAAGGGAGGTTCTCCTCTGCCTCTCTTCTGCCCTGGTAAGGACACATCTGGAGTATTTTCTCCAGCTCTGGGCTCCCCAGTTCAAGAGGGACAGGGAAATAATTGAGAGTCCACTGGAGAGCTGTGAAGATGATTAAGGGACTGGGACATCTCTCTTACAAGGAAGGGCTGAAAGGCCTCAGGCTGTTTATCCTGGGAAAAGATTGAGAGGGGATCTTATGAATGTTTACAAATATCTGAAGGGTGGCTGTCAAGCAGAAGGGGCCAGTCTCTTTTCAGTGGTGCCCTGTGACAGGACGAGAGGTAATGGTAGCAAGGTGAAACACAGGAAGTTCCACCTCAACATGAGGAAAAACTTCTTGATTGTGAGAGTGACAGAGCAGTGGAACAGGCTGCCCATAGATGTTGTGGAGTCGTCTTCTCTGGAGACTTTCAAGACCAACCTGGATCTGTTCCCGTGTGACCTGCCCAAGGTGATCCTGCTCTGGCAGGGGGGTTGGACTTGATGATCTCCAGAGATCCCTTCCAATCTCTACCATTCTATGATTCTATAAATCACTCTATAGAAGCTAAATAGTTTTTCCTCCGAGGTATGGAAGGAAACAAGCAAATACTGACTTACAGGGCTGATAACATCATCTGTGAAATTGTGCCATAATTACAGTTGAATGCAAACCCATAGAAATAGAAGTAAATATATATATGTACATAAACCCAACATGAAAATATGGGTAAAATGCATTGACTGAAGGCAGCATAACTTTAGATTATTTACAACTTATCCTATATGTTTGCATATTAAAGTGTAATTTTTGGGTACAGTTACTAATTGGATTCAGTTCTTGAAATAACAGAAAGTTTTGATTGGAAGGCGTCCCTGGAAGTCATCTTAATTAAAGCTTTTGCTTCAAGAAGGACTCTGGATCAGGTCAGCTGTATCTTTGCCTACCTATGTCTTGAAGTCCAAGGATGGAGGTTCTGAAACCACTCAGGGGGAACCTGTTTCTGTGCCGCACTGTGTGACCTTTGGTGGAAATCTGCTTAAAAAAATTAATCAACTCATAATTTTCATTTTTTATAACTGAAAGTTATGTACAGCAGCACTGTTGTTTAGCAATTCTTAGTTAGTTTGCATTGGTTTATAATGTTATGTCTTATGTTATTTTGGAAACAAATCCTAGCATTCTATATGTGTCTTGGACTGCTGTTGAGCCATGAGTTACTGTCCAGAAAATAACCCCATGACTGTGTATTTTTCATGAATGGTAACTAAGTTAGAGCTCAAGACTGTGCATGTTGCATTATGGTTGTTTTGTTCTCCTTGTGCAGTCCTTCATTAATGTTGATATTCACCTGATGTCTTATCCTGTGGTGACAGAGTAGTGAACTTCAGATTTTGATGTCATTTAGAGCTATGTAATCATCACCAGTTGTGATCTTGCTCTCCAGTCCTTTGTCTTCATGTTTGTGGTATGCAGTGGGATACATCCACCATTAACTAATCCTCTAGAAGGGGGACCTTTGTATTCATACTGTTCCTTTCCTGTGTTTTAGTATGTGAGAAAGAATTCTTTCTTCTTACACCTTAACTTTTCAGTGTCTTTAAGAACTTTTACTGAAGGATTTTACTAAAGTTATTTCAACAACAGCCTTTCCACCCCCTCCTCCCTGCCTCCTTCCTCCTCCACTCATTTTCCTCATCTTTCTAATAGCTCTGGGTGGGACATCTACCCACCAGAAGTATTGAATTCACCCAGAAGCTCACAGTGCTCTCACGTGTCTACAAATTCTAGTCTCTGTTACAGCTTATATGAGTTTGCTTATAAGGGTCTATACAGCTCCTAGGATTTCATGTGATTGCTCCATTTAAAAATACTGTGTGATGTTCTACTGTTTTTTATTCTTCTGGTAGAAGTATTGATTTAAAGCATGTCAGCAATTTCATATTTGGGCTCTTGTAGAGCTCTTCGGTTACGACTTGCTGGTCCCAGTGGTTTTTGTTGTCACTGCTGTATCTTTTCCAAGACCTTTTATATTGTAGTATCAGTTTGAGAAGCTTGCTTAGAAATGTATTTCAGCAATAACTTTAGCTTGAAAAGCTTCCAAATCTCTGTTGTAGAGATTTAGTAAAATAAGGGAGGGGGGGAGGAAAGGCTTATATATTTTAGCTTTTTCTTTCTTTATCAATTGTTTTGCCTTTCAGACATTTATCATCCTTGTCATTTGTCAGTCTTCTTCCATCGACTTTGAAATGGTTTTATTGTTAGCTTTTATCAAGTTAATCCTCCGGAATATTTTTTTATCAGTGTTTCTTTTGACTCCTTTTTTGTTTGCTTGATATAATTAACCTCACTTTGTCCTTTGAAGCATATCCATTAATTTTTGTTTTTTAAATATAAAATTCACTACCCCTTTACCATGTTGCCTCAGACATCAGTAATAATGGCCTTGGAATAAAGCTCTCTGGGAAGTCAAAAAAACCAGGAAACATGGGGGGTTTTGTCATGAAGTAATAATTCCTTACAGTTTCAAAATAATTTTTTTATAGTATCTTTAAGTATCTTCCTGAGCTTTTGGCTGTTTTCTTGAACTTGATAGCAACTCACTGTCTCTAAGATTCTGTGTGTAACTGTAGTGAAGTGAGAGCTATATACATTTTTAATCTTCACAATAAAAGATAGTATGCAGCCACTGAAGCAGAATAGAGTTCTCAGTTGGACTCAGACACTCCTAATCTTACATGCATGGTGGTGAAGCAAGTGATTTCTATGTCTGCATTTCGATGTGATTGATGATTATCTCTGGCATATGGGACTTGGTTGGTTACTTCAAGGAGAGAAAGTTATGCTCTGTGTCTCTTGCATTCATGCAGGACTGAAGAAGTGGAAATACAGCCATGGGTGAGACAGGGAAAAGTTCCTTCTAGATGGATGCTAAGCAGCTGGTGATTGCAGTTGTTTATTTGGGGAAAATTCTGTTCTTTTTCGTCCTTTCAATCCGTTTAATTCCCTACTTCCTTAGAACTCCTTCAGATTCTGACATATTTAATATAAAAAAATTATACTGTTAGATAATTTTTCAGTGTAGACCACCTGTCAAAGTATTTATCAGTAGCTTTTGCAGTTGTTTTAAAGTTGAAAATAAAATGGCTGTTTACTTAGGTAAGCCTTGAGGGGGGTTACCTTTGCATATACTCATAGTGCTGCTAGTGCAATTTAAGAGTATATCACAAATAATAACCTAAAAGTACAGCTGTAAAATTTATTAAAACCTACCACATGCAGATCTGACAACTTAATTTGTAGCTTTTATCCTGTTCTTCAGTGATTTCTTACCCTGTTTACAGATGCCAGTGAAAAGAGATGAGTGTTACAGCATTCAGTGAAGGACATCTAATTTGAGCCTTTTGAAAGCATAAGGAAGTGAATTCAACAGCTGCACATCCCTTTTAGAGAGTACTCTGCTTAGTAGTTTCTTGTCTATTCAAGTGATGCTTCTCCACATGCAATCCTCCCTTTCCCAGTTGCTTGTTTGGAAAAAAACCAGTGGGTGTCCTGAAACCAGTGTGGTATAGAACTGTGTGATGAGACATTCTCTAATTTCTAGGATTTCTGATTCTCTTTCAGGGCTTTACAAGTGATTATTTTATGTTCTGCTGGGACCTGAGATTATAAAGGAATATTCATTCTTCTTGTTAGTTTTGCTTATGTAGCTTAGATAAACCATTTGTTGAGTGAAATACATACTGGGAAAGAGATGTTTTTGATGGTGGCAATACTGGAGACGGGTAATGTGGCTGTAAAGGTGTTATATGTTTGCTTCAAGCACAAAATTTTTCTGTTTTGAAATGCTTATGAAAGATGTGCTGCCAGCCTCATAATATAGTTTTAAACATTTTTATGTTTTAAGTAAAAATACATTCCCAGCAGTAGGAATTCTATAGGAAAAAAAATAGACTTGCAAAAAGCATATGTCACACTACATATCACACTATGGAAGGTACTACTTAAACATCTCAGTAGCACAAGTGTTAAAATGTCTTAAAATTAATTTTCTCTGTTTAAGAAATTGATCAAGAGTATGATGAATATTTGCTCATAATACTTAATTTTTGGAACAGAGTAATTTCAGGGAGGCTGTAGAGGAAAAAAAAACACCTGACAATGCATATATCAGTCTCTGAAGAGAAGAGTGGTGTGTGGGTCTAGGGAGGTGTGAGAAAGAATGATGGACTGTCAGGCTATCCTAATAATAGACTTAGACTTCTTTTTGCATGTCAGATGTATTAAAAGAGTAATTCTGAAACTATCACTGGTTACTCAAGCTATTGTATAAAAATAATCCTTATCTTATGGAAATGGATGAGTAGCTGGGTTAGTAAAGGTGACTAAAAAATCATGTCACAAATACAGACTTTGAAGCACTTGCAAGCACTGAATGGAATGCTGAGATGCTCACTGCCTTTGCTGACACCCAGCAGAAACCTCCTTACCATCAGATACAGTCTTGGGACTTACTGACCCAGGTATAAGGCAGCTCTCTTCTCCTATATTATTGTCAGAATGTGGAAGAATACTGCTTGTTAGGGAGAGCAGTCCTGTCCAGACCTTTCACCTCTCCAGTTTTGGTAGGAGAGGAGGGAACTGGCTCTGCAGCAGGGTCAAGTAGGCTGGGTGGGGAACAGGAGGTTCCTGAAGGAGCAGCACAGTGGGTGCTTGTGTTGGGCCGCACCATCAGATGCTGGACTAGTATTGCTTATGCATTGAAATAGTTTTTGCAGTGTTCCCTGTTGCATGTGTTTATGTCTGTAATGCTGCAAATTATTTGTCTTTATCCAACGCCTGTTGATAGTTTCAGGTAGAAGTAACCTAGGAGGAAGCTAATGCATTTGTTTTGTTTAAAGCACTGCACTTTTTTACTCTGTTGTCTTTTTTTTCTCCTTGTTTCTGAGCGTTTGCTGTAGTTTCTTAGGTCATGATTTCACTGACAAAACAGATTTTAATGAAGATAATTAAGTAATTAAAACAAAAAAAAACAAAAAAAAGGGGGTGGTGGGGCAGTAATGGCAGACATTCTTCTTTAACTGTAATATCAAAAAAACACCACTACCTATTTCTGTTTGTTTTGTTCTAAAAATACATTGGCTTTCTTAGCTAGTGTTTTTTATTGAAAGTCAAGTGTCATAGACATCTGAGAGAGGATTAGACTTTAAATTTTGTCAGCTAAACGCGTGAGAACTTGAGCTTGGGAATGCATATTTTATGAATTCCTTTCTGGGGTTTCAGCTTGACCTGGGTTGAAGGCTGCACTTAAGGAAGTGGTTTGTTCCCAGGAGTGATAGGTATCTGGGATGCAAGTTTTAACTGCCTAGGCAACTGACGTGCTCTATTGTCTGTGCACCAGTTTCAGGAATGTCAGTAATATTTTAAAAATAGACATAAGTACCTTGGTGTCTGTTCAACTAAATGCTTACCTAGTTGCAACCAAAATTCTGTAGCTTTTGGTGTGCTTTCTGGATGGTGTAAAGAGGTTTTTGCTAGTGTAATTCTCCTTAAAATGTAATGAGTTCTTAATAGTGATTGTAGTACTGTACATTCTGTTATTTTAACATTTTGGTTTTGCATCTTCAAGGAGTTAAATAGGGAAATGATTTAGATTAAGTTACCATAAGTCAATTGTAAAACTTACTTGAACATAGAAGAAAGAATGGATAAGGATGGTTCACTGTCAAAATCTGAGGTTGCGTGAAGGCATCTTCTACAGGTCAAGTTTTACTTGATACCGTCATTAAACACCTGGATGATGGAGCGTGAAGTGCTAAGCTTAAATACAAGATAAATCCCCTTAGGAATGCGAAGCTCTGAGTGCTCAGGGTCAGAGTTCAAAATGGTGTTAGCAAACGAGAAAAGTGGTAGCAGAACGAAAATGCACTTGGATAGCAATAATCATACAAGATACAGAGGAAGATATACCAGGTGTACAAGATAACAGACCAAGACGTACAAGATGTGGGAAGTAAGTCTTTAAATGTGATGGCAATAAGGAAAGGCACAGTCTCTTCTCCATAGATGTACAGAAAACAAGAGGCAATACAGCGAGGTTAGGCTGTAAGAAAAATGTCCCTTTTCTGAGTGTGAGAGAATATTAATAGTAAAATTGTCCAGAGTGCCACTGAGTCTACATTTGTCATTCCTTACAGATGTTTGCCTTGTGGACAAAGGAACAATTGGCCCTAATTTTATCAGGGCTTTTGACTTTTTCTAAAATCTCTCTTCTCTTACCCTTAAATTCCATTTTATTTTGTCTGGCAGTTTGTATAATTTTCTTTAATTATTTCATTATTCTTTAACTAAAAAGCTCAGAAGTTGAAGGGAAGAACAGTGTCAGTCACCTTCCCGATCTTGTTATGCAAGTTACAGGGTAAGAAGAAGCCTTTAAATTGGGATTTTCATATTTAGCATAATAATGTTTTTAAATGTGGTGTTGTGGTTGTTGTTGTTTTTGGGGGTGTTTCTTTTTTTTTTAAACAGCTCTAATGATAGCCGCTCCTTAAAATTTTGTAACATTGCAGTGTAATTCCTATATACAAATGAAATTCAGCAGAACATTTTGAAAGCCTATTAAGGGCACTCTGTTTTTCAAATAGCCAATCTATGAGAGAGTGATTCTGTTATGGAACAATACTGGCACCCAGTGGTTGTCTTGTACTAGTGCGTTCTTTGAAGTTACAGTTTGCTTTATTGTTAAAATTGTTCTCTCTTCTTTTGTGGTCTTACTGAAGTACAAGAAATTTCAAAGCTCTCTGCAGATGTTTATGTTGTATTTTTTTTTCTCCTTTAGTACCTTTTTTTTGTATGACATTATTGTATAAATTTGCTTTCTTAGCAAAGTAATGGAAGGAACATTCAGATTTCTGCATGCACACACTGAAAATAGGTGTATAAAATTTGCTATAAATTTTCAACATTATTTCATGTGGCTGGCACTGAATTAAAAGAAGTACTGTTAGCAGAGTTTGTTTTCTGCTATAATATCACAGGGATTGTGTGAAGAGTTGTGAATCTGAAATATGTACATTTTATAGCTCACGTTTATTAATATTAATTTCCCTTATTTACTTCTTTCCTTAAAAAAAGCTTCTCCTTAATAAAATATTAATTGCAGAGATGATAAAAGAAAATTGCAGAGGATTTCTAGAAAAATGTAATGGGAAAAAAGGGATAGGAAAAGGATGAAAGAGTGAAGATTTGTGTTTATGCATGAACTGTTAATTACAAATAGAGAAATCATGCTTTTCAGGAGGCTGCATGTGAAAAACACAGATTATTAGGGATAGTGTTTACTTGGTGGATTTAATTCTAGAATAAAGCTCTTACTTTAAACCTTTTAAAGTGTGTGTATACACGGGCATGTTTGTCTGCAGATCAAATATTTGATCCAGCAGTACAGAATAGACAAGCAAAAATGCATCTTCCTTTGATACTACTGATTTCTTCAGTGTTTCAGACATTGGTGGTAATGGTGTAGCAGTACAAAAATCTGTCTATTTAGGCCATGTCAGGTGTAACCTGTTCTTGATGAAGTAAAATGGGATAAAAGGAAAGTGGAGGCACATGTGAGACTGGTATTAGAGCGTTATAGCCAGTAGCAGTGGGAAATACTGAAGAGGAGAATGTGCACACCGATAATGTGCAAAAGTGGGTTATTAAATTGATACTATACTTGATACAAAGGAGCAGTGGGAAAACAGCTCTGCCTGTCACTGATGTAATATGTTTTTCTGTGTATTACAAAGGAAGAATTACTGAAATCTGGTTTTCATAGAAGCTTATTGAGCTTACTGAGGACATTCTGACAGAAAAATTGCAGATTTGGTTTTCTGTGTGAATGGTTCACATAGAAAATAGTGATTCATTACTAATGGCTTTGTTTTAATGTTTCATTTGAAGGTAAGGTAAGAATCTAGGTACTTTCTGGAAGATGTTCATCTGACAAAAGCTGTTGCTAAGAGGATTGTACTGTTACAAGTCTCAGATGAGTGGAGCCGGGAGGGAGGAGTAGGTGAGATATCTCTCAGGTTTCAGTGAGCATAATGTGGAAGAATTGCAATAGTAGCCTTTATTTTCCTCTCTCTTCTGGTCTTTCTCAAGAGAATGCTCCACAAATAACCATCTCAACCATCTGTTGCAGCTTTATGCCCATTTGGTTGTAAACTGACTTTATTTCTTTTCCTTTAATTTGTATTAATGTTCCAAGGCTACAAAATCCCTATGTGACTCATGCAGCATTACTTGCTATAATTCCTTTGAAATAAATTGAATTCTCTGGATTACTTCAATTTATAACTCTTGAGATTGTTTTAAAACGTGCAAGAAAGCAGTCTAGTGAGTAGCAAGTACTTTTTTTTTTTTCTTTTTAATTGGAAACCAAAGGTGCTTGCAATGTATGCTATTCTGGTTATTAGTCCTCATAAAGGAATGTTCTGTGTGGTGGGGTTTTTTTTTTTTTGGGGTTTTTTTTTTTTTTTTTTTTTTTGGTGTTTTTTTTTTTTTTTTGGTTTTTTTTTTTTGTGTGTGGTTTTTTTTTTTTTTGGGTTTTTTTTTTTTTTTTTTTTTTTTGGTTTTTTTTTTTTTTTTGGTCTTTTTTTTTTTTTTTTTTGTCCTGTAGTGGTCTGAAATTGGTGTGTGTGGTTTTTATTATTATTATTTTGTTTTGTTTTCCTTTTCCTCAAAAGTACAAACATGTCTTTAGGATTCTTAAGATTTTGGTGGATAAAGCCAAAAATTAAGGTGCCAGTTAGAGCATAATTGCCTCCTTTTAAATCTTTCTAGCTCATCTACCAGGGTGGTATTTTCTGCATCGCATGTTTAAAGAAGTAATTTATCTTGTAGCTGTTAGTGCAAGATGTCAGCGGTCAGCTGCTGGCTAGCTTTTGATTTCCTAGAGAACTTTGTGGTGCTTGGCTGCTTCTCACTCTGTGCTTCACACCTATTTATTTTACCATTTATTTTTTCACTCCTACACCTTAAGCAAAAGTGTGTAATTCTGAAATGTGTCTTTACGGGAGGGACAAGGGGAAGTTTGTGGCAGCAGCATTTCGGTGTCAGATTATTCCCCTTGACCTTTAAAGAAAAGGTGGGTACAGCTTGGGATGGAGGTGTGGAGAGCAAGAACTGAGGAGGACACTGCTTGGACAGCACTGCCAGGTACCTCCTGGGGACTGGGAGTTCGTGACTCTGGCAGTGTGGTCTGGTTCATGGGTATGCTGTTTCCTACCCCTTGGCAGTAGAAAATGTGTTGGATTAATGTAATAGGATAATATTGTAGTTCACCTCTCATCTGTGGTTGTGATAGGTTGTGATGCTTTGCAAAATGAGAACAGGTAATGTAGATGTTGTGAGGCACTGGAATGAATATAGTAGCGATACAGCTGCAGGGCTGTTCTCTGACTTCAGAGGAAGGTTTTGCTGTCTTTGGTTTTGTTCAGGGTCAGATTTTTTTTTTCTCTTCATCTAGTGTAGAGAACAAAAACACTAAGTGGCATTATGCTGTAAAAGTCTTACTTTCAGCATATCACTTGCCTTTATTTTAAGAGCAGGTAGAAAAATGGACTCTGTTACCTTGGAAAAAGAATTTTAGACTTAATCTGTATGTTGTGGGATAAGCATTATGCCAGCTGGAGTTAATTTTGCCTGTTGTTAACTCCCTTTTCTTAGTTGAGAGATGTAGTTGTATATTTTACTGTAAAAATACATTTACTTAAAAAAATAAATCAGTACTTCTAGGGAAATTTTGTTTTCTGTATTTTTTCTTAAATAATTTGTAGTCCTGTAGCAGGATATCCTCAGAGCTAAAACTTTAGGTAGTTTTTCTAGGAGACTCTACAGACAAGCAAAAATATTTCAAATTAGAACTTTCTGTAAGATCAAAAAGAAAATCAAAGCATGTGTATGGAGTACTTGTTGTTGTATAAAGTAGTCTGTATAAGAGAGTTATTGGGGCAAAATGGAAAAGACTGACTTGATATACACAAGTTCCAAGTAAGGAGAAATCTGTATTTTGACTCATTCTGGTGTACAGTGTTTCCTGGTTGTGGCTTGTTCCCTGACCACTTCCTGGCAATTTCTGATTAATTCTACACTTTTATGTCCTGTTGTATGGAAGTAACAAGTGATGTGATACTGGAAACCTCTGCTATTTCTGGTGGTTTAGGGTTTTTGTTTGTTTGTTTGTTTGTGTTTTATTGTTTGTTTGTTTGTTAGGGTTTTTTTGTTTGGTTGGTTGTTTTTTTCCCTCCTCTGTGAAGTTCTTCAGCATATTTTTGCTGATTCAGTTGTTGATTTGTTCTTTTTTTCTTGAAAGTAGTTTTGATGCTGATCTTAATGCATTTGAGTAACTTATGGTGTCATGTAATGAATAGCTACAGCAACCAAAGTAACCAACCCCAAACTATAAAATATCCCCCCCCACTTTATGTTCACAGATTTTTCTTTTTTGAAGACTATTTTATTAACCATGTTAATCAATCCTTTGCTGAAAAGCTTTAGTGTTTGCTTAAATCAAACAGACGTCTCCAATGGCATTTTGTGATTGGTGCCTCCCTTAGTTGGCAGAGATTTCAATCAGGTGGGCAATGTTTCTGCTCAATGCTGTTGCTTAAATTAGCACAAGTCAAAAATGGATAGTCTTTTCCAGTGGATTTCTCTTCATTCTTCTGTCTAAAAAAAACTTCAGAGTAATGAGACAAACTAAACTAAATTTTTTATTTAAATTTACATATATAAGGTAATAAATTGAATATTTTGACTAAAGCAGAATGGGATTTTGACAGCTGTGACTCAGTCTTCACTTGGAAGTGAGAAAGTAGAACACGGCTCAGAAGTGGAATTTGTGGTAGCAGAATTAATCTTGCCCTCTATAGGGAAAATTTAATTCTAGGTCAGATTCCTGTTTATTGATTCCCTACAACTATGTTTTTCCTTGCTGGAAATCAGTAGTGCTTACATTGAAGTACTAGGTTAAGTAACTACGTAAGAGAGCTGCAAACCTGTTGGCTTCAGCAGAATTGAAGAATGACTTTATTTATATTACAAGCAGAAGAGGAGGAATCTTTCCACAACTTACCCAACAGTCTAAAACTCAGCTTATGGATTTTGTACTCCCTCTAACCCCTGCTGTTGAATTTATGTTCAATTTTACACTGAAGATGACAGAAGGTAAACTTCCAGAGTTCATGGTAGTGCTCTTTCTAGGAAGTCTGTTGGTGTAATTAAACCACAGTTGATGCCTCAAGAGTAGGATAGTGCCTGTAGGATACATCTGTTGTAGTTTCCTCTGGCACGGAGTGGGAATGCTCTTCTACTTTCACATTCTGACTCTAGGTAACAAGGTCTGCTAATTCGTAGTAGTTATCTGAATCTTCACAGGTCATAGTACTCAAGCTCAGAGTTGCTCAGTTAGGAAATCCGGCATTCCCATCAAGCCACCAAATCTTGTCACCTTATTCTTCCCAAGCATCCACCTTTTATATAAAAAATAGTGTTGATTCTTCTTATGTTTTTATATATTCATTCCCCTCCCCATTCAGTCCATCTGGGCTTTGGGTTGTTTTGGTTTTATTTCTTTTCTGTTTGGTTTTGGTGATGGTGGTCTGGTCCCTTACAATTTGCTAGATATCTGTGTCCGACTTGAATGATTAGATTCCATCAAGTGTCTGGGTTAGAGCACAACTAGGATCATTAATTAGTCTGAGCACACTGGCAGGGCTGCAGAGGGTGATGTTAATGTTCTCTGGGCTAGAATGAAAAAGGACTATCAACTGTACTTTCCTTCAGATGTTTTACCTTATTTATGTGTTACACTGGATGTTATTTTCTTTAAAAATAAGTATTTCTTGAAGCAGTCAGGAAAATATGTTTAATATTTCTTAACATACATTAAGTTTTCTTTCTTAAATCATTATTTTATTCTTTGGGGAAATGGTGATTTCCTGGTAGGTAGTCATTTAAATGTTATTTTTAAGTGCTGTATTTCAGACTGAGTATCTAGTAAATATCAATTGTTTAATGATTGCTGTGATGCATTTAAATAAAATGAAGAGCTGTGCAGAGAAGGCAGATTGCCAGCTACATAAAAATGGAAACTGGAGCTTCAAATAAGAAAAATCAGGCAAAGTGAATACCAAATGTCACGATTTCTGACACTCAGACTTTTTTTTTCCCCTCCTTAAAAGTGTTTTTGAAAACTAGAATAGGTTGGCCTTTTGGAATGGATTGACTGAATCCTTTTAAAATTTACTTAGTTTTCAGATAAACAAATCAATGTTATGTTCACAGAACTTTTTCAGAAAGATACTGATACTGGACTACCATCATGAGGGTTGCAAATGCTGTTTCCAAATGTGATTGTGGAGATTTTCACCATATTTGACTATTGATACAATGTAGTACGCTTCCATTTTTATCATTTTCTGTGCAGCTGAGGCATGCAAGAATGCATTTTATAGGATGGTGTTATGTGCCCCAGCCTCTGAGGGCTTAACCATACTATTTCATGTTCTTTACAAGTAGATGTGGTTGTGTTTTGTGTGTGGGATAGGTTTGTATTAATTTATTTGTTTTCCTCTTTGCAAGTGCATGAGTGAATGTATGACACTTACAACAAGTAAAGCCCAAATACTTGATTTTGAAAACAGGCTCTTATAATTTGGGAGTTTGGGCATGAGTGTAGTGTTACTCTGTTTGATTTAATCAGGATGATGGCTGTTGATAATTTTTAAGTACAGCTTGGGGGTTTTTTGGAATTTTTTTTTTTTTTTGGTGTTTTTTGTTTGTTTAGAAATTAGAAGAAATCTCTTACTTAGAAGAAATCTCTTACTTAACTTCATCTCAGTATAGGGGAAACTGATTTCATGAAGTAATTTTCCAAGTATTTTTAAATGTGTACATGAGCACAAAAGATACAAACTAAAGGCAATCATCTTATATACAGGACAAAATGTTTGCCTAATGGATACATCATGTGATAGTCTAATATTTTTTTTCTTTAACAGGTATCTTTCAGATGAAGGAATTGAAGCTTGCATAAGTTCCTCTGAAAAAGTTAATACAAGTGACATTATCCTAGTTGCCCTTAATGTAAGTTATGATTGTGAAAACTTTTTTCCTTTTTCATGCTAAAAATTATATATCTAATGGCTCCAGCATAGGTTTGTGTGGCTAATTAAGTGTACCATTATTTGTGTAATTTACATAAAGGACAGAGTACCTCTCTCTCTCTCTCTTTGTGTATCCAAGTTGTGAATTTTATTTGGAAATAATATATATTCCAAACTGTGAAACCTCGAGGAGAAAAACTAACATAATCTGCAATAGGAAAATATTTTTTATTTATGAAATTTAAATCTCAAGTCAAAAGTACAAGTAGTTATCAGAAGTGCTGTGTACTGACATGAGCACAAAATACTAGGTTGTTGGGATGAATGAAACACCTTTACTTAGTTTGGCTTCTTGACATAATATTCCTTAAAGCATATTCGAACAAATGGTGAATGTTCCCATGATGTGTACATATTTTTGTAACTACAAACAGGATTTTAGATTTACTGTAGAAATCTGGATTAATACTCATTATTCATGCCAAGAAATAAATAGAAGAATACATAAGATAGAGAAATAAACCTTACTACTTTTAGGGACTTGAGAAAAATATGCATGTCAGTTCCTGTCTTTCAGAATTCTAATATATACATTGTTGGTAAACATTGCATACTTAATCCATGTATTTCTTACTTGTTTTTGATATATTCTATGAAAATCACAAGGGAGGATTTTGAGAAGTTTATATTTTCTTTGTTTAAAACTTCTCAATCATCCATGCTCAGAGGTTTTAAAGCTTGTGTGCACTGTATATGGATTTCTGTAAACCTTGTCATTGGTAATAACTATGTGGAGTTCCAATGGGAAAAATAGTGTAGTAGAATGTTTATGAGAAAAGTATTCTTTCGTAAGGAAATTGGGAATAACAACTGTTAGGGATTATTTTATCTGTCTTTGAGGCAGAAAAGTATCTTTACTGTGTTGGAGCAAGAACTAACATGATCCGTTTGTGCCTGTATGTGTTG
The DNA here is from genome assembly GCA_024605025.1 of Megaceryle maxima. Lineage (NCBI taxonomy): Eukaryota > Metazoa > Chordata > Aves > Coraciiformes > Cerylidae > Megaceryle > Megaceryle maxima. The sequence goes on along the minus strand of JANHGN010005417.1, from coordinate 50,372 downwards.
TATTTCTGATTTGTTCAATAGATAATAAAATAAACCAGAAATTTTATGCAAGTATGCCAAAGCCAGTTGAAATTGCTTATCAATATTTTTATCATTAAGTCAGTTGTTTTGATGCCCAGAAGATTAAGCTGCTTGTTGGATACCTGGGGAATAGCACTGTGGCTTGAATGACAGCGTAACAGTGAATTTAGGCTCCGCTTTGTAGAAATCACTAGTTCTTTCCTTGACTGCTACAGACTTTTCAGGCAGAAGGAACCAAGTCAGCTGACCTTTTTATTTTTATTTTTTCTGTGTGTGGGTATGTGAATTGCTTACATAAGTATGAAATGGATATAAATATACCCTCAGTCCTTGAAATGTTTTTATTTAGCGAAAGGTCTTGCAAAGAGTTTGTGAAAGTTGTATCCCCTTTCTGCTGCTGTGATTGCAAAGCACCTTGCTGGAGACCTGTCAATTATATGGATATGGAGCATGCGGGAACAGTTGATAGGATGCCTGTGTGCTATTCAGAGATAAATAAATGACAGATCAGTTCCCACAGGTGGGCTCAGCTGGAAAACTGACTGTGCTTTCTTATCACTATAGCTATCTTGTGCAACAGAAAATGGGCTGAGCATTTATGCACTCTGTAGATACTCGGAGTAAATGCACTAAAAGAGCATCCCCAAAGTTAGCTTTCTATTTGTAGGGTGCCAATGTTTCTTTCTAAAAAACAGAAGAAACCACTTGTTTAAAACATTGTAGATGCTAAAATACCATGCTGCTCATTTCTAGATTAAGATGTTGGAACAACAGCCCACTGGCATTTATTAATGACAAGCTAGTGTACGAGTAGTACTTCAGCCCTTCTTTTGGAACTATTTATGATCATCATAAATGAGGAGGATTTTCAGATTTAGTACAGTAATCTGCACCAGCAGGATCTATTTAAAACAACAGGTTTATTTCAGGCAATGGAATCTAGAAAAGGGAGGTGTTTTAGGTGGTATTGCAGTGCTTTGCGGTCTTTTTGTGTGTGTGTGTGCAATGTTTTTGTGGTTTATTTTTTTTTTCCCTCTTAACACATGCAAATGCTCTAAAAACCAAATGTATAAAGTTTAATTAGTTTTTATTCCCATTTCCTATTTTTACATGCTGCACTTTTTAGCCATCCAGTGCATCCTTTTGTCACACGTCACCCTGATTGATATGCTTGTCCAAACAGTGTTAGGTGAGGAAAATGCTGTTGTGGAGATTTGTTCCTTTGTTCATATGAATTCTTTAGATTAATGTTGTCAGTGACTGTGTTGCACAGTTGCTGAATAATGTTATGCAGCCAACTACCCGACTTCTAGGAGTGATCAGACTTATAAGTTGAAAATCATTTAATAGAAATACAGTGTAAACTTTTACTTCAGGTATAATTGCAAAAATCATCCCTATCTTTTATGAAGGATTTGTGCATGTAAAACCACACAAAATAAAAATGCTTTTCTCTCTTTGTCCTCCATCTGGCACTTAAAGAAGCTCACCTCTATAATAACTCAGAGTTACATCTAATAATTAAGCATTACTTAGTAATTTTGTTTCATCTATTAAAAACATTTTAATACTATTTGAAAATGTGCTTAAAACAAGAATATAATTTAAAAAGATTCTTTTGTAATCACTTTTAGTTGTTGCATTTTTTCATCATAGAAACATAGAAATGTCTGGGTTGGAAGGGACCTCTAGAGGTCCAACCCCCCTGCTGAGAGCAGGGACATCCTCAACTAGAGAAGGTTGCTCAGAGCTCTGTCAAGCCCCATCTTGAATGTCTCCAGGGATGGGGCCTCAACCACCTCCCTGAGCAACCTGTTCCAGTGCTCTACCACTCTGGTTGCAAAGAAATTCTTCCTTACATCTAATCTAAATCTACTCTTTTCTAATTTAAAACCATTGCCATCATAAGCAGTTAGTGTCTTTTATAGTCTATAAAAGTTGGCATTATGGAAGAAATACCCTTCTTTTTCCTATTTTATGATGATAATTTTTTTTTGGTGACAGGACATTTTAGGTTAATATTCTCTTGTCTTCTGTATTAATTTCAGACAGATTTAAGAACGATCGGCAAGAAATTCCTCCCTAGTGACATCAATGGTGGAAAGGTGGAAAAGGTAGACAATACTTTTACTTCACTGTTTCTGTGTTCTGTGGTATCTGTATGATGACATCTTTATGTGGTGTGTTAATCTGGGGTTTTTTTTCACATAAAAAAGAACCCCAAATTTGAGTATATTATAGGATAAATATATGAATAGATCAGTTTGCCCACTGGGCTTCATAAAGTGAGGGCTCTTTTATTTTTCAACTTTGAAATGCTTAAATAAACATGAACAACCCTAGCAACTTAATTTATCACTCAAAAGTCATTTAACCTCTTTGATCTTGACAGGGTATCAGAAGTTCATTTTTTCCTCTCCTTTATTCTTGCGAGGGCAACAAAGCAGGTTAGGAATAAAGCAGAGTAGGTTAGGAATAAAATGATTGTGATACATAGTGATGCAGGTTGATGCTGTATTACTTGACTTGCTAATTTATGTGATTATAGCTATACACTTTATGTAATTTTCCTATGACTGTATCTATTGGTTATATGGATAAACCATGTTAGATGGTATCACACTTTATATACTATAGAATGGTATATGCAAAACTTGGATGTGCTAGATTTTTAACGTATATGTTCAGATCTAAATTCAGTTTGGCCCCTTCAGTATACCCTTCCTGCTTTCTTCCTTTCATGTAGCTAAGAGAGTGGATAAATGAAGGAATTTATTTTAAGTCTAGTAGTATTTCTTAATTCCAATTGTTATCCCTAACTTTAAAGTATTTGCAGTCTATATCACTGATGTGAAAGTTCTGAGGAAACTTAATTCATTACTGCTGCAATTCAAATAATGATAAATCAAGGTGGGTTTTTTAAGAAAGCAAGGTTAATGTGAAAGAGCTGCTTGGATTTGGGTTTTCTGCAGATGCTGTTGTTTAAATGGAGTAGTGACTGCCGTAAACACTGGCTTCTACAACAACAACAGCAGGAACATTATTATCAGATATGAAAAACATGCTTAGTGTGTTGCGGGATCATCATTATTAGCCAGGCAGCATTCTGTGCATGCAATATATTACTAAAAACTTTGCCCAGAAAGTTAGTTTATTAATAACTTTATTTCTTACTGTGTGAAGCTATATTTTTTGTGGGTATTACTTAGAGGGGGGGAAAAAAAAAATCAAAGTGAACTGATTGTTTACTTGTTTAAGTTTCTGGATAGCATGCTGTCCAAGACACTTCAATCCTTAAAAAACTTTTTAATCACCTACAAGAATTAGATTCAGCTGCTTCTTGTATCTATGATTTTAATATTTTTCTTCTTCTTCGGTATTCTGGTTTTGAAATACAGAAAGCAAGCAAAATAATTGCTTTTTATCTCATCTGGTTTTGCACTGTTCATTTTTCAGTTGCTTAACTGGGATATTAACTGAATTTTGCATTTCAGGTCATGTAATATTCACAAGATCTAAATGTATTTAGTTAAATGTAATTCTCAGAATATTATGGTTGTATGTGTGGCAACACTTGCATTATTTAGTTTTGCTGTTGAAACATTATTTCAATTCAGAATGACTTCAATAGTACTGTTTCTTCAGAGTTCTTTTGCTTTATGGTAGGATTTCTTTTGAGATAGTTGTTCAGTTTTCATTCATCACTTGAGAATATATCTGGTAACTTGGCCATTTACTTTAGAGAGAGGGTGTTTTCAAAATTTCTGTTGTGAAAAATAGTTAAATAACTATGTTATTAGTTAAATAAAGTCAAATAAAGATAAAAGTGTCTATAATTTCCTCAAAATTGATGGGCATTATATATGACAATCTACTGACATTCCTTAAAATGTTTGCTTCTAGTTTAGCTGCTCAAGTCACCACTTGGGTTTTTCATGTTTCTCAGCTCAAACTGGAGTAGGTGCAATTGTGCCATTTATTGCCACAAAATGCAAAAACTCTTCACAAAACCAAGGGATGTGTGCTTGAAAACTGTGGTGGTTAGTGCTTTGAAATACCTGTGAGATAACAGCTACCCTTTCATGGGAAAAACCTTCTGCACCTATACAAGCACAAATACGTCTGTATTTTATAAAGCTGAACATCTCAGAAAGTGAAAAGGTGGGAAAGGTGAGAAAAATCTTGTTGCAATTTAATTTTTCAGGATCCCCATTAAACTTGCTGCTCTCTCTACTCTGTGTTACCCTGTGTACTTTAGAGGGTTCTCGTTTTTGTTCCTGGCAATAGAAAACAGTAGATGTATAAAGAGAAGGAACTGTTACTGAATAGAGCTTAATAGATTTCTGCATGGGATTGTCTTACAGCTGCTGGAGGTGGAGGACTGGATAACAGAATTGAATGCTGCAGGGATCCAGCCCAATCCAAATTTCCTTTTAAAAAATTTGCCTGATTAATGGTATTTCTCAGATTGTCAGACAGTTGAGAGAAATCAGTGCCTACAGACTGCTTCCTTTTTTTAATGCTTAAAGAGTGAAAATACAGAGGACAAGGGTACTTTTTCCCTCTTTGGTAATGACTTCTGACAACAGCAGCAGCAACTTTGAGGAGCTGGAGGAAACAGGCAGGACAGAAGGAGAGTATCCCTGTTGGCCTGTTCCAGTCTTTGATAACCCTTTCGGTGTAGAAGTTTTTCCTGATGTCCAACCTGAGCCTTCCCTAGTGTAACTTGATGCCATTTCCTCTTGTCCTATCAGTTGTGACTTGTAAGAAGAGACCAACACCCACCTCTCTACAGCCTCCTTTCAGGTGGTTGTAGAGAGTGATAAGACCCCATGTCCCTCCTAAGGCTTACTCTTAAGACACTTTGCCAGCTTCATTACTCTTCTCTGGACCCACTCCAGCACCTCAGTGTCTTTCTTACACTGTGGTGTACAAACCAGAACACAGTACTCAAGGTGCAGCCTCACCAAGTACAGTGGGACAATCACTTCTCTAGTCCTGATGTCTTTCTTAAGTGACTTCTTAATATAATCTCTCAGTAGGAAGTACTTTGTGGTTCAGAAATGCTTCAGGAAAGATTAGAAATTATATGCTACTATTGTTCCTCTCATCCAAGACTAGGATCAGTATCACATATCTATATTTTGAGAACATGATATATTTCTGTCTTGCATAGCAAATAACTTTGTTTTATAGTATTGGTGTAATAGGCAAATAATTGCATAAAAGCTGGCATGAAGTCCTAATGTGAAACAGCATGGGTGTTTGACCGCTATAGGTGGTGACCAACTTTAGTCACTAATACACAGAATTTTTTTCTTAATTTGTTTATATCTGTGTTTTGTCTGGATTTTTTTTTAATCGATATTACCAGCATTAGCCACAAGATGGCCACATTTGCATATGATTTGAGAAAGCTGAACCCTCCTACTTCCATCTAGATGACTACATACCATAAATGTTAAGTATTTTTAATGGAATAAAAATGCAAATAAGCCTATAAAGTTACAATATATGATTTAGTAATTGAAGGCAGGAGATGGAATGTCTGGTGGAGTTTTACAGATTTTCAAACAAGCAATAACAATGAATGGGTAGTTGTTTAGTACGGGCATCCTGTGAAATTGATACCCTTGTAGATAGTGGTTCTCCCCACGAACAGGGAAACGGGACGTCTCAAAGCACCCGAGCATGCTGAACAGACAAGAACCAGTTTTGTGGCAAGAATAAGAATTTTAGGCTTTAGGTCACTAAAAGAACACAGTGATGAAGAAGAGAAATGAAGTATATGACCACCAGAGGTCACAAAAGACCACCAGAGGGAGAAAAGACCCTAACTCAAATTTTATTATGCATGCTCGGACTATGTAAATGAATTCCAGGAATCCATTAACATAAGACTGCCCTTTCGAAGAAGTATAATGAATATTTATGTTTAGGCTGCATATAAACTAGGTACCTGGCTTGGATCAGTACACACATTTGGAGGAGTGATCCCCTGTGCATCCAGCACTGCAAAATAAAGAATACCTGCTTAATAACTTCAGTTACTGAGTTTTTCACTGTGTCATAATGTTGTTATGTTTAAGGCATAGCTGGTTTCTTTTTGAGTATTTTATGTTCCATTACAATGGAAACATTCATTCCGGAAACATTCATTCCAGAAGCATTCAGAAAGCGATTTCATTTCTGAGCTCAGAACAATGCATTCTGAATACCAACAGTTTGATGGTTAGCAATTAAAACATAAGTTGCCAGCAATTTTAATTCCTGTTTAGGTTTACTTTTGCGTGAAGCCAAGATGAATTCCCTTGTATTTTATCTGGTCCCCAGAGATTAAAGGGCTAGTTGTGGCTGGACTTCTCTCTTAATAGGTATGCCAATTTAAGATGTGTTGCTCTAGGTCCAACACCAGACACAGGCTAACAGCCTGTCTGCTGTATGTCCGGTTACCTTCCAAAGGTGCAGTTGGATGCATGAATAGCACAGTTTTCCCGTGATTATAGACCCGAGGCCCGATGCATGGGCAGCCTGTATTCTCTACGTCTGGCTGCATTCACAAGAAGCAGTTGGATTCACGAATAACAGTTTATTTGCACTTGCAACAATGTACATATTCTTTAAGATTGACAGTGATAGATACACTAAGCTGCAGAAATTGGGACACAGCTCAAAAATACAATTGTAACAAAAGTAATCTAGGGAAAAACAAACAGACATAAACTTGGTGCAGCCAAGGCACAAATCTTACCAAAAGGCATCCCTTCTGGGATGGGTGAGGAGGACAAACCCATCAGTCTGTCCATATGATTGGGTGTCAAATTCTTGTCCCACCAAATAGGTCCAAAATGGGGCTAACATTGATACTTCAGTTTTCTATTAATGTGCAAATTGTGGGGGTGGGACTGTAGTCAGATCATTAAGTGAGCTCATATGGTGCACAAACATTCCCTGGCCGAGTTTTTCAGCCTTGATATCTTCTGCGGGAAACAGGCAATTGTCTTATAGTCTTCTGCCAGACACAGTTAACTGCTGAGATAAGCAAGAGAATGGGAAGGCACCTGGTTTTACTCCACATTCGGTGTCATCACAACATGGACCACTGGATCGCCACCAAGCCTCAGTGTCTGCTCTCTAGACACTAGGTCCTTACTAGCAGTGATGCATTCTGATTGTGCTTTCTGCTTCCAGCAGTTACTTGCACACTTCCAAATTTCTGTCTTACTACTTATTCCAGTCTTGAGGTGCTTGTCTTTACCTTCCAGCGAGAGTGATTTCTACATCAGATCCCCTAATGTGACTGCATTTGAAACTGCATGTGTCCAGAATTTTTCTACATATTTTTAGTTGTTTTTTTCTTTCCAGTTGAGATGATTTTGACAAGACTACACGTGCAGTAATTCTGGCAGATTGAACTGGGTTGTAGTGTTCTTAGGAATAGCTGTTTGGCAACCTTGGGTAAGCTGTGGGCTTTGAGCTCTTCACCTTGCTCAGTGTTTTAATTGTGTTCTTGGCTCCTAATGTCTATTTCAGGAGCTCTTAAAAAGACCTTACTTCCCTATTCTTGAGGAAAAAAAAAGTATGTAATGTTAGATATACTAAACCTTTGTGTGAGGCTGACTAGTTTTTGTTTTCAGACCTGTTTGAGTGTGTCTAAGCCACGACTCCAGGAAGATGGTGCAATAACAGTGTTAAAACCAGTAGAATGTAGACTAGTTGCTATATTGCAGAACTTGCTGAAAATTATTACCTAGCTATTGGGCATTGTTTGAATTTTTATCTCTGTAATTTAGGGATTTGAAGAGATTGATTTCTAGAATGTTATTTTCTACCCTGATCACATGGGCCAGTATGCTTCTAGATATTTTGTCACCCTAGCTTGATCTGGAGCTTCTCATCTGAAGGATGGTAGTAGTGCTTTAATCCCAGTTTGTAAGCAGTAATGTCTTAATTGGCAGACACTGAGGCAGGTCTCAGCACAGTTTAAAGTGCATTGATACAAAACAGTGCTACTGACTTTCTGGCTTTGCTGGAAAGGCTATTGATTTGGTTTAGACAGAGGTGAGGGAGAGGAAACCCTAGGTGATGCAGAAATTGTCTGATGTATTTAACATTACTGTACAAAGTGTTTGTATTGTTAGTAAGGGGGCTGCAAGTTGTGTGTCCGCTATACAAAAGTGACTTACAACCTTGATAGCTGGGATATAACCAGCCTGAGATTACTCAGAATACTTGAAAACATACTACAAATTTTTGTAGCATAAACAAAAAATGTCTCACCTTTTTCTATATGACATTCAGCACCTGAGTGCTGAAGGGGTTTCAGATTGTCTGACTCTTTGTTTAAATGTGTAAGTGTACTTATTGATCATAACTGATATAATTTTTCTTATTATATTATTTTTTTGTGTCTTGGGTCTCACAATGACACATTAGAATAGTCCACACGAGGAGTACTGGCATGGGTCTTCTGGATTAACCTGGAATCCAAGGTGGTTGTCTTTGTTCTGCACAAGACTGACTTTCATGTCTCCTGTCACTGTGTGCTTGTTTTATGTGATGAGAGGAGAAACGAGCTGAACTGGGACTGGGCAATGTGGATGCTCTACAGTCCCGATTAAGTCCATAAAAATAATTGCCGTGTTAATGTGGTGTGTATTTGAGAAGACTACACATTTCCATTCCTCTTTTGCACCTGTTTTCTGAAGTGATGTGATTTTCTGTGTTAAAGCAGCAGACACTATTGTCCAAACGCAACAAATGTGTAGCTCTGCTCTATTGTGGTATATGAGTGATGCTGCAGTCACAAAACCCTGAGCAGACGTATGTTCATAGTCAGCCTAGCTCTCCTTTCTTTGCACTCCAGATTTTTTTAAGGGATCTACCAAACAATTGTTTAAAACCTAAAGCAATACCTAGAGCTTGAATTTGCTCAACATTTGTGAAAGAAATTGCCATCTTAGCAAAGCTGCTATTCAGCTGAGTGACAGACGTAACAGTGGTGAACTAGAAATGCTTCTCAGTTGCCTGCTGTTTCTTCACCTTGACTTCAAAAACTCCGTATAATGCCAGAACCTGTTAACATTACTTTATGACAAATGCAGAGTCTTGCTGAAGCGACCCATGAGTATGACACTGTGGTTCTTTCACTGCTATAAAAAGAATCATTCTGTACAAAAAAATCTGGAAAGAGAAGTATTTGTGTGTGGCCTCCTTGCTGTAGTTAACTGATAGAGGAGAACTTGTTTTCAGTACATTAGATTGTCCAGTTTTGCTTCTGTTGAAATAAAGGGGGAAAAGAATCCATATGAGAAACAGATTTTTTTTTCTTACTGAAAGAAATAAGTAAGCATTTACTAAAAATGTTGTTAGTTCTTATTTATGCTTTATTCTTAAACTTTCACTAGTTAAGAAAAAAAAGATAAAGCTTCAAGTTTCAGTAGTTTCCAAATAAACAACTTCAGCTTTTGAGAACCTCCATCCCAAATACTGTATTTTCCATGGTTTGAAGTCATAAATAAGCAGGTGCCTTTAAATTATAGATTTATTTGGAAGTTTAAACAATAGGGAAATTGCATAGAAATTTTAGTTTATATTGATGGTTGTTGTCCAAAGTTCGCAAAACCAAGTGAACTCTGTAAGGTGCTGCTTTTCTCCTTTTAGTGACTGCTTTCCTCCTCTTCATACAATTTCATGCTGTCTTTAAACAGGAGACACCTCTCCCAAAGGGGGAAAAGGGTATTTGCCCAAGAGATTGCTGGGCTGATTGACAGGGCTTTAAACTGAATGGGAAGGGGGAAAGGGATAATAATAATATCAGGATTCTCTGTCCAAAGAGACAGGGTGACACACAGGGCTGGAGGGAAGGGGTGACTTATGTAAGGGCCTTCAACCTGTTGCCCTGAAGCATGATGCAGTACAGGCAATGCCTAACAGGGATGAGTCAGGGGCTTCTGAGGAAAGAGGAACCACAGGGTAGTGGCAATGAAACACCTTAGAGAAACAAAGGAGTGTCCCTCTAGGAAGGTGACAGTCCTTCTTCACTGACCTCTGTGTCCTCATGGTTGTCTCTCTAATGTCCCACTTCTCTCAAACACAAGGAACACCCAACACAAAAAGTTTTGTAACAGGTTTCCTGTTCTTCAGTATGTTATCCCAGGGGTGCTCTTTGGCTTGGCCTTAGCCAGAGGCAGGTGTACCTTGAAGTTAGGGAGTTTCCTGAGGCTTCTTACAGGAGCCGTGCCAGTAGCTCAGTCCTCTTCTACCAAAATCCCACCAGACACAAACACAATGCAACTACTTATTCTGTTTCTCAAAGAGAAGAAGCTGGTAAAATGTGCACACTTACATCTTTTCTGATGTCTCTTAGGTGCTAGAGATCAGTTGAGTGGCAACAGATAATTAATTTTTATTTCTCAGAGGGATCAGAATAACTGAAATGTCATGAAGTGATTTGGTTGGTTGGTTTTGAGGGTTTTTTTTATTTGGTTGGTTGTTTTCTTTTGTGGTGGGTTTTTGGCTGTTTGTTTTGTAATTTTTTTGTTTGGGTTTTTTGTTTGTTTGTTTTTTATTTTTTATTTTTTATTTAACACAAACTTTGGTGTGTATAGGAGATTATGCTGGTTTTTTAGGTAGCCAACAGACGGTCATGTCCCTTGAGGTTGTGTCTGATTGCATCTCTGGTTGAAGAAGCTGTGTTTCTAGTTAGTGTTTACAAAGTGGTCGTACTTGAAATGTACTCTTGGTACGACCAGAAAGTCTTCAAAGCTGTTTTTAGCTTTTCAAAAGAAAAAACCCTCTTTTCTTTCAATCACTTAGTGAGACCCCGTGTTACAGCATGTAAAATCTTATCTAGACTCTATAGCATGCTGGAAGTGACAGTGTTTCTGATTTTGTTTGTCTTTTTGCCCCCCCCCCCCGCTCCCCCTTTTTCATTCACTGCTTTTCCATAATCGGTATCACAGGAATGTATAAAACATCACAACTGTTTCTCCAAAAAAGCCATTTTTATCATGCTTTAGAACATAGAGTACATGAGTGATAGAAATTGAACATGACTGCCTGATTAAACTGCACTTTCCTTAGCTTGGGGGCATCTGTTACTGTGGATATTACCGTGCGTTTACTTAATGGTCTTAACAGTTTTGTCTTTTCTGTTCTGCATATATAGCTGGAAGGGCCATGTGTTCTGCAGATACAGAAAATACGTAATGTTGCTGCACCAAAGGATAACGAAGAATCTCAGGCTGCTCCCAGAATGTTACGTTTACAGATGACTGATGGACACACAAGCTGCACAGCTGTAGAATACAGTAGCATGTCAAAAATAAGGTGAAGAACTTTCTTTTCGAAGTTTGCTTTGATTCTTAAGGGTCCTTAAAATAAGGGAAGTGTCCTTAGTAATATAGAAAAGATTGCTTAACAAAACAGTCTTCTTGAATTCTGTGTGTAAAAGTGAACCTTAAATTTAGCATGCAAAGGTGTGTAAGAATGTCATTTGTAATACTGTTTATGCTGAAGTGCTTAATGGAAGGAAGTGGATTTTTTGCAGCCATCCACTGAGTTGGAGTTGACACTGCACACAGCATTTGCGGTGCGTGCAAACATGAGCCAAACTTCTCATTTTTAGTAGTAGCAGCTCTCTTGCCTGACTTTGGTAGCAAGAGTGTCACAGGCCTGACACACCTAACTTAATGCAGCTAGTGTTGCTTTACCATGGGCAAGGCTTTAACTTGAATTAGTAAAAATTTATTCAATAAAAAATAAAGCCTGAGAGCTAATTACTGTTGAATGTGGGGATTTTTTATGTGTTTGGTTATAGAGATGCATAAAATTTCCTCTAGTGTTTAGTCTCTGGGGTCACGGTGTGGTTTGCTCTTCACTCTAGATTACTGTAAAAAAATTATTCTTCATCTTTCTTTGTCTGGCTAGCTGCAGCAGTTAGATACAGATAATATACTTCAGCTTTGAATGTCACCTTTTACTGTTAAACTGCTCCTTCTGAGCAGGATCCAGCTTTCACTTCAGTGTGGTGCTGTCTTAAAATGTAGAACGCTTAATGATATTTTAATTTTAGCTGGAGCTAGCAGAACTTGGAATATCATATTCCAGTATGAATTTAAAGAGAACAGTAAAGGAAGGCAAACAGGCCTCCTTTGTAAGTAGATTCTAGATCACAAAATACTTAAAGAACACCACCCAGAACAAGACATAATTTGAAAGCTTTTAGATTAAATCTCAAAAATGTCAGAGAATTTACCACTCTGTAATAATGATGTGAGCTCTTCTGTTCAAGTAACGCTGTATGAAAATTTAATTAATGTTGTATGTGGTTGTTTCAGATATGAATTTGGACTAGTAATATGCTCTCTTAGTAGTGCGTAGTGTTTCTTGACATAAAAGTCCAAGTTTTCTTTTAAATTAGAATTTCTTCATGACTAGGGTTTCCATTTACCCCTCACCCCCTTTGCATAATTTCTATTTTTTGCTGTATTTCTCTCCTATCTGTTTTTCCTAATACCATTTTCTTTGCTTTTATCAGAACAATACTGAAAATCCTTTACTAATTGCTAAGGTTAATGCCACTGGTGCTGAAATTGGCTAACTCCACTGTGAATGTTCCTTGCTGCGTGGTGTGGTCCTGTGATTGCAACAATAGCTTTAGCATAATTTAAAGAGATCATTGTCTCTCAGCTGAAAGGTTGTAACTGACTGTCCTGTTTCTCACAAGAAAAATCAGTTTGCAGATTGTGCTGCTTGTCATATCTTTCAAGTTGGAGATATGTGATTCTTTTATGCATCTGTTGCTGTTTTTCATAGGGTAGATGCACATGAAAAGAAGGTAAGGTACCTCCTTGTGGGAGCTGACTACAGAGAGCATTAATGTCTTTTTAAATTATAGAACAATGAGAGAAGCAGCACTACAGGATGCATGTTTTTATGTTTATTCTGGTATAATCCTGTCTGTTAATAATGTATAGAAAGCTTCTTTTCTAACAGCTCTTTGTTTTCTCCTAAGTTAAATGTCTAAAACAAATGAGATGATTAACCATCTGGAGATCCTCTATTTATTAACTATAAATACATCCTAGGATGAAGAACTTACCTCAGAATCTGTTGTTTGAGAATATCTTCTGTTAGTATAAACAAATCATATCCTTAGCTTGGTATTGTTAAATTGGATTTTAACCAAACAGACAATTTGCAAACATTAATCTCTGTTAGAATCTAATTTGCAATATGGCATTTTTGTGTAATGAATGGGAAGTGTTCCACTAAAGCTGTTGAAAAGTACTGTGCATACTGAAGGAATTATTGCAAAGGTTTTTGATGCTAATTTTTTATTATGAAATATAAAACTCTTATTTTCAGCATTGTTATATGGTTTTGGTGGCAAAATGACAATAAACACATATGAAATATTTGGCTTTGTTTCTACTTCTAGCCTGAACACGCCACCTGGAACAAAAATTAAGCTTTCAGGAATTGTTGAAGTAAGAAATGGATTCTTGCTGTTGGATGACAGTAACACAGCAGTTCTTGGAGGTGAAGTGGAGCATCTTATAGAAAAGTGGGAATTACAAAGGGTGAGGTAACACCACTGGAAATGCTTGTCTTACAGAATGCATATTGCATTTAATGACATCAGGCTTAACGTGTTGAATGTGAACTTTCAGACGATAAGCTTTTAGGACTTTACTGTCCCCATAGGTTCAGGGATGCATCTGAATATATGTAAATAGGCCTTATGTATAATGTTCCAAATGAAGAAATTAGAAATAATCTTTGCATGGTAACTGATTCTGTTCATAGTCTGCAGGGATTGAAAACATTAATCAAATGTATTAAATTTCTTTTAGTGCAGTCATGGGTGGTTGCTTTCCTAAGCATAGTGTCTGTTGCCAAAATATTATAGAATAGTGCCCTTTACAATTACCATCTGAAGACTGTATATTCTTGATGCAAAAAAGGTAGAGTAAGTTTGTGAAAAGCATTGAAGTTGGTGACCTTCAGTATGAATTTTGTATTGCAAGTTTCATCAGTCCTGGGCCAAAATGTATTTGAACGTTAGAGTTACACCGAGTCCATTCTGGTAGATTCTGTCTGGTTAAAGGTTTGTGCTTTCATAGATGAAAATAGGTTTTTAAAAACGTTCCTGTTTTTCAATGAATTTTTAATGAAGCTCCTTGATTAAAAAAGGAGGTTCTGGGGTCAACAGTAGAAACATCCCATTTGATCTTTTTTTTTCTTCATATTTACTATAAAGTCTTGTGAGCTTTGTCTCCAATTAAAAACTGATGGGGATGAAAGGAAGACACATGGAATTAATGTGTTCTTAAGAGTGCCTTCTAATTTGGAAGAGAAGGGTCAATATAATCATCCTCGGTGATATTTTGGACAGTCTGTTTTCATGCTTATTCTATCTGGGCTTCAAGGAATATATGTTGCTTTATAAATACTAATTTTTAATAGGGCTTCTTGTGTTAGATGAATAAATATGCTTCTGTTATATGTATTAACTTAATAGCACTAAGAGAAATAATATTACAAAACTTTGGAATCGAAGTTGTGCATCCAGTCTTAAATTCTTGCCTTTGCACCTGCCTGTCAGCTTCTAGTTGTGTAGTTGTGTTACAGTTTTGTTCCATTCAGAATGATGGTTGAAATGGCTCTTGTGAGAAACCAATTTTTAGTAATGAAAGACTTGCACTACAAATGTAGTGCATGTGGAATGAAGGCAGTATTTTCACACTGCATGTAGCATAAATGTGTTACTCCTTCTAGCATTCAATTTTATCATAAAGTAGTTCTTGCTAGAAACCTTTTTTTTGAAGCATCATTGTTTAAGTGACAGGTAAGGAGTAAATCAGACTGTTACTATGATCTTTTTTTCTAGACTATTCAGAAATAAAAGATAATGTTTCATGGATTTCTTTAGATGAGAACACAGTTCCAAATAATTACTACTTCATAGTGTTACTAGTGTTCTGGTAGTTACTAGTATTTCAGTCAGTGGTGATAAGTATCTGCAAGGTATTGCTGGTACCCTTCTTATGAAGGATGAGTACTTTGTTTTGCTATTAATCAAAATAGCAGATGATATGAAACTGAAGGCTGAAGCAAATTTTGTTGAGGTGATTGATTGAGACTGGTAACCCCCTATATTTAAAATATGGAATCTGTCAAATTACAGATTATGTGAGAGTAAAGTTCTCTAGTATGCGTAACAATTCTATTTTGATGAAGGTGAGGCTAAATATTGAGGTTATCTGATGGAAAAAGGGAGTAGTTTTATGAATACTTCAAAATTAATATTAAAACTGTGAGGGTGTAGTAGTATATAATATCTACGAGTTCTGTCTCATATTGTAAACCTTTGGTTCTAAAGAGATTGATTAGGAAATATTTTCTTTAATGTCACAATCCAGATAACAGCAGAAGAGGTAAAAGGAGACTACTAAAATTTACTTTTTATTTGGTGCAAAGGGAAACTTAATTTCCAAAGCAGTTGTTCTTGCTTCTCATCAGACAGTGCTGCCTGAGATAAAAGTGTCAGTGCTGTTACTTACCATTAGGCAGAGATCTTTTATTCTGGATAACAATATTACGCAATAAATTTGTATGATTAAAAATCCAGATTTCTGTAAGTGCTTTTTTGTTATTTACCAAAGTCCATGTTTAAACAGTAATTTGGAACAGTCTGTCTTGTTAGTGTTTCCTTGATTCTGATTTTGGAAAGAAAACAAACAAACAAAAAAAGTGTGACCTTAAACATAAGCATGTTCTTCCTGATTATAGGACATGAAGAGTTCTTTGGCTATTGTATGCATATTTTTATTACAATTTGATCCAGTGCTGGAGTCTATTCTATAATTGCCTACATTTCTCTAGATCCAAACAACAAAACCAAAAAAGTACAGGGGTTATTGGACCTGGAGTGCCTACCCTGGGGAAGCAAAGCGGCTTAGCGCTGCTGTACTCTGCTGCTTCAGTTAATAGATACGGGAAGGTACGAGTGTGCTACAGTGATTGCTCCTTGGTTAGCTCGTAATTCTCAGGCAGCACTTTTAAGTGAACTGATTGAAACTAAAGTAGAAAAAATTTATAATTTCTGCACTTCTGAGTGCTTTGTTTTGAATAATTTATCAGTGGCTTTTTTTCAAGACATGGGGAAAAGGATTATAATTTACAGCCTTCAAGGGAATTAATAACCATAAATGATCTAGAAAACGGTCTTTGGATCCCAAATAAATGTAGTCAACTTGAAAACAGTGGACCAAAAGTTTTGGTATGGGTATTAGTTAGACATATTAATCTTTTACTTATTTTGAGACATTCTCTGATAGTATAATGGCTTAAAGTATATTCACATTTGGGCTGCATTTCTCTCATGATAGAATTATTTACATCAGCATAATAAATAAATAGGTAAATGCCATATATAGCCTCAAGTAATTAAAACTTCCTTTGCTAGGGAGTAGTAAATGATGCATGTTATCATGCAAGACTGTCCCAGTGGGGAAAAAGAACAATAAGAAATGAAGACAATAAAACAGATGCGTTACAGCAAATGCAGTTTTGAAGCATTTAAACAGCATTAAGGACTTGTTCTTCCTTTTTCCCCTTCTGAAACCAAGTATTTCTGTGTAATATGAAATAATGAACATATAACCAAATGTCTGTTCCAGTAAATTTCATTATCTTGCATGTTGCTGCTGTTGTCACAATTTGTAAAGAAAGAAAAAGTGTATTGACCATGAACAGATATTTTAATGCAATGTTTTACAAATCCATCTTTTTTCTGTTGGCAACTAGTAATTTGTATTATTTCAAAATGCTTTGTTTTCAAGCCTAGGTCACTGAGTACCTGATTGTGGCTAGGAATTTAGAGCTTGTCTATTCTACAGATATTGCATATCAGTAACTGTTATGCTTATTGTTGTTATCTTTGCAATACAAAGATCTGCTGATCAGTTTAGTGTAGGTACTGTACTTTTCCTAAGGCTACAGGGGAAATTTCCTAGTGGCACAGCATTTTGTTTCCAACAGTGACAAAAAGAGATGGTTTTTAGTGAGAGCACAGCCTGAGCTCTTTCACAGCCTTGGCATCCAGAATTGTATTATGTTTTATCAGGGGATACAGGCCTCACTGGTCCTTTCAGTATTTGCTTATTCATGGGTTCATGGATTTCGCAGAATGCTTGAAGTTGGAAGGGACCTCTGGAGGTCAGCTGGTACAAGCCCACTGCTGAAGCAGGGCCACCTAGAACCATGGTCAGGCAGCTTTTGAGTATCTCCAAGGATGGAGACTCCACAACCTTTCTGGGCTACCTGTGCCAGTTCTCAGTTACCCTCATGGTAAAAACCAGTGTTTCCTGATGTTCGGAGGGAACCTGCCGTGTTTTACTTTGTTCCCATTGTCTCTTGTCCTGTCACTTGGCACGACTGAAAAGAGCCTGGCTCTGTCTTCTTCCCATTCACTCTTCAGGTATTTGTGTAGATTAATAAGATGCCCATGAACCTTACCTTCTCTAGGCTGAATTGGTCTGATCCCTTTTTAAAAATGCCGAATCTATGCCTTTGCAGCCTCTAGTGGCAGCAAGGTCACTGAGTGCTATGTAGGGAAACATCTGCTGCCTATCTGTCTGCTGCTTTGTTCCGTTTGTGTAGATTTTGATAGATAACTGAATTTTCTGTATTTGCTGTATGTGTTGCCTTCATGCCTTCTGCAGAGGGATTGGGACAGGCTGGAACAATGAGCTGAGCTCAATGGGATGGCCAGGTGTCAGGTGATGCACTTTGGTCACAACAACCCCAGGCAATGCTCCAGGCTTGGGGAGGAGTGGCTGGAGAGCTGCCTGGCAGAAAGGGACCTGGGAGTGCTGGTGGACATTCAGCTGAACATGAGCCAGCAGTGTGCCTGAGTGAACAAGAAGGCCAAGGGCATCCTGGCCTGGATCAGAAATGGTGTGACCAGCAGGAGTAGGGAGGTGATTGTGCCCCTGTACTCAGCACTCGTGAAATGACACCTTGAGTATTGTGTCCAGTTTTGGGCACCACAGCACAAGAAGGACATTGAGGTGCTGGAGCGGGTCCAGAGAAGGGTAATGAAGCTGGTGAGGGGTGTGGAAAGCATGCCTGATGAGGAAAGGCTGAGGAAACTGGGGTTGTTTAGTCCAGAGAAGAGGAGACTGAGAGGAGACCTTGTTCTCTGCAACTACCCAAAAGGAGGTCATAGCAAGGCTGGTGTTGGTCTCGTCTCCCAAATTACTAATGATAAAATGAGAGGAAATGGCCTCCAGTTGCATCAGGGGAGGTTTAGATTGGATATTAGGAAGAAATTCTTGACTGAGAGAGTGGTTAGGCACTGGAACAGGCTGCCCAGGGAGGCAGTGGAGTCTTCATCCCTAGAGGCATTTAAAAAATGAGTATATGTAGCTCTTGAGGCTGTGGTCTAATGGATAGATAGATGTTAGGATGAAGGTTGGACTCAATGATCCTAGAGGTCCTTTCCAACTCTAATGATTCTCTGACTGTATGATGATTTTCTAATTTTTCTTTGGTCTCCCTACCTCTTATGTGGCATTCACCTTAGGTGCTCCAGGATTTTAACTGTATCATTTTTTTATGGTCAAAATGTTCATCTTGAAAGTTTCATATACTTTGTGAAATAGATATATTTATGTTACAATGTTTTCTGTGTGTAGCTTAATAATCAGCAGTTTTCTTTTACAGAGTTTAGCAAAACACAATAGGAGTAACATTGGAACAGAAGGTGGCCCCCCTCCTTTTGTACCTTTTGGGCAGGTATAGTGTATTTCTCTTTGTCATTTCATCAAAGAAGCTATATCATGTTATCTAGGGGATCTGGTTCCAGTTAGATAAAGACTATCAAAACACCTTAGATCATGATTACTTGGATCTGAAAAATGTGCTTGTTTTTAAAAAAATGTGTTGATAATATTACTTTGTTGTGACAGTTTATAGTTAACAATTTCCTCTCAATTTTAAACAAAATTTTATTTAGTATGTGGAGACCTTGTTAGAGCTAACATAGTTCCTTCTTAAACACCAAAGGTATTTACAAAAATGATATTAACTACATCATGAGCTAACCTTAAAACATAGAAGTAATTATCTTGGGCTTTTCTAGACCAGAGGAGTGTACTAGATGTCCTAGGTGAACATATTTACAGTCATATTCTTTATCTGAAGTTGTGCTGCTCTAATACATTAATACTTTTTTTTTCTTTTCAAATGGGGCTAGGCAGGTGAGTTAATTAAAACTTCCTTTTCCATTTTCAGAGATGTGCGTCTCAGGTGCAAGTGGACAGCAGAGAGCTTGATCGCAGAAAGACTCTGCAGATGACAAATACTGTAAAAACTGTTGTGGACAATGATGAATTTGAAAAGCAGAGGACAGCTGCTATTGCAGAAGTAGCAAAGAGCAAGGAGGTTAGAATGCATGTGTTGCAGCAGTTTACTGTGATTGATCTTTTCTTGTTATTTTGGTATTTCTGTCTTAAAAGACAAATGCTTTCTGATGTTTGCCTGCTTGAAATTCTGTTCAAGTATATTTAAAAAGATGAATTAAAAATAGAGAGTCCTTTTGGCTTCTTGAGTATGTTCTTATTTTAATAAAGCTAATAAATGTAACAATTTTTATTGTAGATGTGATTTTCATTTGATACCACTATGAAAAAAAATGTGGGTTTTACAATTGAGCTAATGAGATATGAGTAATAAATACAGGTTATGAATTTTCATCTGCTTTTTTCAGTTCTGAAAACCCCATAATTACCTGCATTCAGTCTGAAAGAATGGCTGGAAAGTTTACTTCTAATGTTGTCAGGTTTTTATGTCCTCCCTTGGTTTTCCTTTTAGTTTATTTTTCAGATTTGCTTGGTAAGTAATAAAAAATAGAATTATATACCCTTTTTACAGCCTCATTTGGGCATAGAGGAAAAAAAAAACCGACCTAATAAATTAATCTTCTTTGTGTGTGTAAATAAGTGCTTTATTTGGGGATGCAAAGCATAATCATTAAAAATACAGCTGCATCAAATTTACTGCACTTTTTCTACTAGATAAATATTTAGGCTTATTTTCATAATTTCTGTTTACTGAAATGATCTTTTTGTTCTTATCTAAAGACCAAGACATTTGGAGGAGGTGGTGGTAGTAGCAGAAGTAATCTCAGCGTGAGTGCTGGAGGGAATCGAAACAGGGAACTGTTCCAGAAAGAGAAGATAACAAAACCTGAGGGGAAGAATGAAGGTGTCTACCGAGAACTGGTAAGATCGAACACTTAAATGGAACCATAAACATGTACTATTAAAAAAACAAAACCAGAACCCCAGTGGAATAAAAATAAAACCAAAAGAACCTTGAGGAGTAAGGGCTTTCCTTTCAATTTATATTGACTTAGAGTGCTTTTGTACCTTACTGAGATAGTTCTGAGTTAAAAAAAAAAAGTATTCTTACTCAGTAAAATTGAAAACCAAGTCTTCACAAAAGAATAGTAACATATGTGGTATAGGACATCGCTGTATAGTTCTGTTTTCTTGTTTAAATAAGCATAACAGTTTTTCATGTTAACATTTATTAATTCATTTCAGCCAGGAAGACTTTCATCCTTCAGTTTCAACACATCAAATACTACTTTAATGTAACATTCTTCTGAAATAATTTAAACCAAATTCTAAAATAAATATTAAACTATTTCTTTGACATTGAGAAAATGAAGTGTTACTCTGATAGTTAAAATAACAAAGTAGGAACAGTGTTGTTGTCACATGGGAATATCATGCTTAGTTGGTGACAAGTAATGTTTAGTTTTGACTAAGGTGGGTTACCACTGGGGATTCTAAACTGTGCCCCTTAATCCAAAACATCACCTTCCAGTATATTTCATAACCTTGTATTTACTGAGAAGTGTTCACAGAATCCTAGAATGCTTTGTGTTGCAAGGGACCTTTAAAGGTCATGTAGTCGGACCCCCTTGTGATGATCAGAGACATCTTCACATAGATCTATTTGTTCAGATCCCCATCCAACTTGACCTTGAATGTTTCTAGGGATGGGGCATCTACCACCTCTCTGGGAAACCTGTTTGGTGTTTCACCACACCCATTATAAAAAATTTCTTCCTTATATCTAGTCTGAATCTGCCATCTGATAGTTAAAAACCATTACCCCTTGTCCTGTTGCAGCAGGCTCTGCTGAAAAGTCTGTCCCCATCTTTTATAGGACCTCTTAGTACTCAGAGGTTGCAAAAAGGTCTCTTCAGAGCCTTCTCTCTTCTGCAGGCTGAAAAACTCCAACTCTCTCAGCCTTTCTTCACAGGGGAGGTGTTCCAGCCCTCTGAACATTTTTGTGGCCCTCCCCTGGACCTGCTCCAACAGGTCTGTGTCTTTGTTGTGCTCAGGACTCCAGAGCTGGACATTACTCCAGGTGTGGTCTCACCAGAGCAGAGCGGAGGGTCAGAATCACCTCCCTTGAACTGCTGGCCACAACTTCTTTTGATGCAGCCCAGGATACAGTTGGCCTTTCAGGCTATGAGTGTACATTATCTGCTCATGTCCGACTTTTCATCCACCAGTACACCCAAGTTCTTCTCTGAAGGGCTGCTCTCACTCCTTCATCCCCCCGCCTCTACTGATGCTGGGGGCTGCCCTGACCCCAGTTGAAAGACCTTGCAGTTAGTGTTGTTGAACCTCATGAGGTTCATATGGGGAAATGTCTATATCTTGTCCCTGTCCTTTGGATGGCAACCCATCCCTCTGGTGTGTTCACTGTACCACTCAGCTTGGTGTCATCTGCAAACCTGATGAGGGTGCACTTGATCCCAGTATGTCATTGATGAAGATCTTAAACAGTACTGGTGCCAGTACTGACCCCTGAGGGATACCACTTGTCACTGATCTCCATCTAGACATGAAGCCATTGTCCTCTACACTCTGGATGTGACTATCCAGCCAGTTCCTTATTCACTAAATAGTCCACCCATCCTCCCAATTTGGAGAGAAGGATGTTGTGGAGAACCATGCCAAAGGCCTGATAGCTTTTCCCACGTCCACTCATGTAGTTGCCCATCATAGAAGGCCACTAGGAGTTCTTTGGGATCACTGAATTCAATTAAGTGGGTATAAGATGAGCAGTCACTGAAGTTTCTGTTTTGATTATGTCAGCAATCTGAACTTATGATGGAGTTATTTCATATAAAGAACAACTCCAGAGAGGAATTTCCCATTATGTAATAAAAATTAATGATTCTGATTTAAGTGATGAAAGCAGACTAAGAGGCATAACAACAATGTAGTAACGTGGTAAAGCAGTAGTAGGACATTGATTATAAATATCACTTATTTATTGTTGAATATTTTCCACATTATTTACTTTTACCAAAGGTTTAACAATGAGAAGAAAAGATACTTAGGAATGGTAACTGCCTGTTACAATTTTGTTTGTCTAGTATGTGTTATCATTCTGCAGCACAGAGAGCCTCCAGCAGTGCTGCCTTCAGCACTGTGCTCTGAAATGTCACTGTAGAGTTGTAGAGACACAGGCTGAAAGGACTTCCAAGAGGTCATTTAGTCAACCTTCTGCCTAGTGTAGCACCAGTCTTACACCTTGTCGTTCTTGACAACTGTGTCTTGGCTTAAAAAAACCCAACTCCAAACAGACAGACAAAAAACCTTCCACCACCAGAAACCCCCAAATTTACTTCGAGTAACAGTTTAAAGTACAATGGCTTATCTTTTTTGTATGAAATGCAATAAATTTTTCTTACATTGAACTGTAAAATGGCACTATTCCAACTTACTGAAACAGTGTTATGTCATTTAACATGTCTAGGTGCTGTTTAGAACAAGCAACTCTGAACACATTAGGCCTATATAGAAAGCCTTCTTCAGTTATAAGTAATGATTTTTAGTTCTTAAAGCAATGGGTAAAGAATTTGGCTTGGGTTGTGTTTTTATTTGGTTGGTTTGTTTGGTTTTGTTTTGTTTTTGGGGGGTGTTAATTTTATTTTAGAATTACGACTTTAAGTATATTTGATTGTTGGCTTTCTTCTATATTGTTGACTTCTGTATATGTTGAGAAACAGTTGAAGGTTTCTAATCCATCTAATGTGCTACCTTCCAAGAAACCAGAAGCACTGCATTTTTACCTTAAAGCAAAAAACAAAGAAGTAACTTTTCCTGTTTATTTGTAGACAGACAATAGATTGTGGAGGTCAATCAGCCTCCTCTCTTAATGGTCCTTAAAAGGTACATCCTACGGTTTTCATTGCCTTCCCAGCTGTGTTTAGGAGAGACAAGATTTATGCTGTGTAAATGAAGTTGAGGGGAGAGATTGTGACATTCAAAGATATTCTATACAGTTTAGAATAAGAAAGCCTGTATTTCTGTGGAAGTAAATTGTTTATATTTCTTTGCTTTCTTCTGCAGAGCCTTTAGTGATTAAATTTCTCCATGTTTTAAGAAGTGTACAAGTGGGTTTTGTATTGTCTGTAAAAGTTGTGAAAGGGTTCAAACAGCAACAGATGTCTAGGTTTTATAGCAGTTTTCATCTCAGGGAAAGTATATTGCAGTCTGTCATGCTATTCCAATGTACAACAAAGGAAGAGACAGACTAGGGAAATTTGTGCTTGAAACCATGTAATAATATTAGAACTGAAAACTGAAGAATTAAAAACCATAAGAATATTTTAAAAGCCTCCATGAGCCCATTGTTTGGGCCGAAGAGAGATCATATTTGAAGATTTCATATAAAACTGAAATACTTATCAATGAAATATGAAATTCAATTAAAAAATAATGGGAAAGTTAAAGTAAAATCTGGTGTTTTCATAGAGTCTCTTGTTGTATCTTATGTTTAGTTCTGTGTGTACCTTTTATTTCAGGTTGATGAAAAGGCTCTAAAACACATAACAGAGATGGGCTTCAGCAAAGAAGCAGCAAGACAGGCTCTTATGGATAACAGTAACAGCCTAGAGGCAGCATTAAATTTTCTTCTGAACAGCAGTAAACAGAAACCCATTCAGGCACCACCACCTAGAGGTAAAACTGGTGAAGAAATGCTTTAAAACAGTGTTTTACAAGCAAAGGAGTTTGTGTATGGTAGGTTACTAATGTAGGTATAGAAGGGCATAGCTGCGTGGACTTTTTTTTTCTGCAAGTTAGAATGCATTTCAAACCTGAAAACAAATCCTTAGAGTAGGTCTCTGTGGATTGTATTCTTGTCAAAGTTTTTGAATTTGAAGTCAGAGATCCTGGTTATCCTTAAATGGAAAATATCTCTATCTATTTTGTCCATGATGGAATTTTTAAAAGATAAGAAACACAAAGATTTTTAAAATCAAATTAAAAGTGTATGCACTTTTTAATTTATTCACTCACTGAAAAATAATTTTTGTTGCTTACAGGTAAAGGGAAGGGTCGAGGCCGAATAAGACCTGAAGATGAAGACGACCTAGGAAATTCCAGACCATCTGCTCCAAGCACACTGTTTGATTTCTTGGAATCCAAAATGGGTACTCTAACAGTAGAAGGTAAGTTATTGAAATGAATGTATCTTGAACCAATATTCGACAGTTGTGGTGGAATTCCTGTTCCTAACTTTGTCATCTAAAAGGTTGTTCCTAGAACTTCCTTCATCAGCAGCTGTAAAAAAACCAAGGAGTTCTAGGGAGCTATTCTCCATTGAAGAGAGATCAAATAAATCACACTGTGGTCCTTTGTACTTCTGTCTTCATTATAGAAGAGGTGAGGCTTTGTTTCAGGCTCAGATGTCTAAAAGTCAATAATTTTGAAATAAGGTGATATAAATCCCAGTTTGTTAATCTAATATGAGAAAAGCTTTTGCAACTTCAGTGGACTTCCATGTTGTTTGGAAGTAAATAAATGGATAAAAGCAAACAAGCCCTAACTGCAGTCCTCCTTCCTCAGTTTATAAAAAGCATGCTGAGCATGCTTTGTGTGCTTAATTGTTTTTCCCGCACTTGGGGTGGGAATAATCTTTTTGGTTACTGTAAATTATTAAACAACTGTTTCCTCCTGGTTTTCCTGTTTTAACAAACTATAAAGACTGAGGGAAAAGAGAATTTTAATAAGAGGGAAGCTAAATAATCCCTCAGATTTAATCACAGAATTGTCACAGTTGGAAAAGACCTCTAAGATCACTGTGTCCATCAACACACACACACACACACACACACGCAAACAACCAAAACAACAAAAGAAACCAAAGAAAAAACCAGAACCATCAACAAAAGAAAGAAACAAACAAAAAACCTAAACCCCAAAACACACAGAAAAAACCAAACCCAGACAAAAAGAACCCACCTCATCATCTCACTAGAGCATGTCCTGAAGTGCCTCATCTACATGCTTTTGAGTATCTACAGGGATGATGATTCCTCACCTCCCTGGGCAGCCAATTCCAGCACCTGACTACTCTTTCAGTAAAGAAATTCTTCCTAATATCCAATCTAAACCTCCCCTGCTGCAGCTTCAGGCCATTTCCTTGACTCCTGTCCTTATTTACTTGAGAGAAGAGGCCGCACCCATCTCACTACAACCTCCTTTCAGGTAGTTGCAGAGACCAATAAGCTGTCCCCTTGGCCTCCTCTTCTCCAAACTAAACAATCCCAGTTCCCTCAGCCTCTCCTTACAGGACTTGTTCTCCAGACCCTTCACCAGCTTGGTTGCCCTTCTCTGAACTCACTCCAGCAACTCAATGTCTGTCCTGTGGTGAGGGGCCCAAAACTGAAGACAGTCCTCAAGGTGTGGCCTCACCAGTGTCAAGTACAGGGGCACGATCACTTCCCTACTCCTGCTGGCCACACTGTTTCTGATACAGGCTGGGATGCCATTGACCTTGGCCACTTGGGCACACTGCTGGCTCATAATCAGCCAAGTGTCAACCATCACCTCTGGGTCCTTTTCTGCCAAGCAGAATTCCAGCCACTCTTCCCCAAGCTTGTTGTGTTGCCTGGGGTTGTTTTGACCAAAATGTAGGAACAAGTACTTGGCCTTACTAAAGATCTGGGAATTTTCTTTCACGGCATAGAATTGTTGCGGTTGGAAGAGCCCTTAATGTCCTCAAGTCCAACCATGAACCCTGCACTAAACCATGTCCATCAGCACCACATCTACGCCGTTTTTAAATACCTTGAGGACTGGTGACTCCACTGCTCCTGGGCAGCCTGTTCCACTGCTTGACAACCCTTTCAGTGAAGAAATTTTTCCTAATATCTAATCTAAATCTTCCCTGTTGCAACTTGAGGCCATTTCCTCTCATTGTATCCCTTCTTACTTGGGAGAACAGAACAAACCTTACCTTGCTACAACCTCCATTCAGATAACTGTAGAGTGCAATAAGGTTTCCCCTCAGCCTCCTTTTCTGTCAGCCGCTGAACCCCAGTTCCTTCAGCCACTCCCCATAAGACGTGTTCTCTAGACTTTTCACTAGCTTCATTGCTTTTCTTTGGACACTCTCCAGCACTTCAATGTCCTTTAGTAGTGAGTGGCACAAAACTGAACACAGTATTCATGGTGCAGCCCCACCAGTGCCGAGTACAGGGGGATGATCACTTCCCTAGTCCTGCTGGCCACACTGTTGCTAATATAAGCCAGGCTGCTGTTGGCTTTCTTGGCCACCTGGGCACACTGCTGGCCCATATTCTGACAGCTGTTGGCCAACAACCTCAGGTCCTTTTCCACCAGGCAGCTTTCTAAGCCACTCTTCCCCAAGCCTGTAGCATGGGGTTGTTGTGACCAAAGTGCAGGATCTGGCACTTGACCTTGTTGAACCTCATGCCTTTGGCCTCGACCAATCAATTCAACCTGTCTTGATCCCTCAGTAGAGCATTCCTACCTTCAAGCAGATCAACACTCCCACCCAACTTGGTGTTGTCTGCAAATTTCCTGAGGGTTTCCTTGACCCCTTCATCCAGGTCATTGATAAAGATATTAAAGAGAGCTGGCCCCAATACTAAGCCATGGGGAGCACCCTTTGTGACTGGTCACCAACTGAATTTAACTCCATTCACCACCACTCTTTGGGCTTAGCCATCCAGCAAAGAGTATACCTGTCTAAGCCATGAGCAGCCAATCTCTTCAGAAGAATGCCATGGGAAACAGTGTCAAAGACTTTACTGAAGTCCAGGTAGACAACATCCACAGCCTTTCTTTCATCCACTAAGGGAGTCACCTTGCCATAGAGGGAGATTAGGTTTGTTGAGTAGGATCTGCCTTTCATAAACCTGTGCTGACTGGGCCTGATTGCCTGGTTGTCATGTATGTGCCATGTAATGACATTCAAGATGACCTTCCCTGACACCAAGAATGAATGGTCTGTAGTTCCCTGGATCCTCCTTCTGGCCCTTCTTATCGATGGGTGTCACATTTGCTAACCTCTGGTCAACTGGAACCTCCTCAGTCAGCCAGGACTGCTGGTAAATGATGGAAAGCGGCTTGGTGAGCACTTCCACCAGCTCCCTCAGTACCCTTGGGTAAACTCCATCTGGCCCCATAGACTTGTGTGTGTCTGAGTGGTGTAGTAGGTCACTGACTGTTTCCTCTTGGATTATGGGGACTTCATTGTGCTCCCCATTCCTGTCATCCAGCTCAGGGGCTGGGTACCCAGAGAACAACTGGTCTTACTATTAAAGACTGAGGCAAAGAAGGCTTTAAGTACCTCAGCCTTTTCCTCATCCTTTGTCACTATATTTCCCCTCAGATACAATGTCCTTTTAGTTACTTTTCTTTCTTAAGAAGCCATACAAGAACATAGTCTATGTGTCAGGATGTCTGTTTAGGTCTAAATCATTCAGTACTTCGGAAGCTTTAAAAGTCAGATGCATTAAAAGAAAAAAAAAAAAAGGAAACTCTATACACCCTGAGGTCTCTAGAGGCTGCTGTAATATTAAAGTAAAACTCATGATAAGCT
Source organism: Megaceryle maxima (assembly GCA_024605025.1). NCBI lineage: Eukaryota > Metazoa > Chordata > Aves > Coraciiformes > Cerylidae > Megaceryle > Megaceryle maxima. The sequence continues at coordinate 22,394 of JANHGN010005417.1, read as the reverse complement.
GAGGAATAAATAGGGATTTTTCTTTTTTTCTTTTTCTTTTTTTTTTTTGTTCCTTTTGGGTGTAGTTTTGGAGGTGTTTCAGTGGCCAACACAAAATGCTTCCATTCTTTAACATGAAGGTTTTGTGGTGGTGTTGTAATTTTTTTTCTCTCCCTATAAAATGCCATTTTTCATAAAGGGTGAAAAAAAGTTGGTACTAGCTTGAACAAGCTATTTGATATTTTTGAGTTTTCTAAGGAATTAGTGCATTTATATGTAGTTAATTTTTTTAACTTCCAGAATTGTAAGTTCTAGAATAGTTGTTGTCAGCTCTTAAGAACAAACTCTTGGTTTGTGTATTTTTACTGGATTTGGGATTTTAAACAAGTTAAAAAAAACCAAACCAAAACAAAAAAAAAACCCCAAAAAACAACCAAAACCAGTTACTATGGAAGAAGTGGAAAACAAGCTTGTAGTAAATGAAAGCGAGCAGGTTGCCCTGTTGGGAAAGGTACAAACAGCTGTAACATCAGTAGGCACCTCCATCTGAAACACAAGGAGAGCATCCTCATTGCTCTGGTTACTTGAATGAGAGATCTTTTGTTGAATGTATTATTTTTGTTTGTAGCTTGTGTGTATTAAAATATGTAAATATTTGTCCTTTTTTTTTTTTTTTTTTGCTATAGCAGTGAATTTAAGGATACTTTTGTTTAATAGTAACCATTGAATTAGAAATTAAAACATGAAGCTATGTAGACTCTATCAGTGCATCAAAACTGCAATTTTCAATGAGAAATATTACATTATGTTATTATTACCTGCTTTCCAATAAATTCATGGTGTAGTTTTTTCAGGAGTTATTTTTGTTAGGTGTTTTGGAGCTTTGCAGCTGCACACCTGCAGTTGCTACTTGCATAAACAGTGTGGCATTCTGCATTCATGCGTTTGAATATTTTTTGCAGTTTGTAGCGACTAAAGAACGTGGCATTCAGGTGGAAGGAAACCCAGCAGTCTAGAAATTCAGTTCTTGGAGTTGTTATCCAAGAAAGAGGAAAGAGCAGCAAAGAAAAAAGATGTACTTTTTGTCACAGGAAACTTGCCTCGGCAGATGTGCTCAGGAGTTCGTGAACCTCCCATAGCAAACCTAGGGCTCTGCTGCTGCTGGTAGAATTAGATGCACTGTGAACCATTGTAGAGTTCACTGAGCAGTTTTATGATAAGTTTTAACTATGAACAGAAAGGCATTTGCTTATAAATGTGATCGCTTATAGTTCTTTTGATAGAAAATAGTATGTTGTAGCTGTGCCTAGGTTGAGTATCATAGTGACTGTGTCTTCTTTGGCCTGTGAAATAAGGGATTGTAAGTAGCTCAGTACTGTTACATGTTTCAGTTGGGTCTAGGTCTTGTTAAATCAGTTTGTAGAAATTGAATAATAAAATTTGAATAGAGTTCATTTTCGTGTGTCATTTATAGTTTGTCTTTGGTGAGTGGCCACAAGTTTATGGCTTTCTTTATGAAATGCGAGTAGTTGTAGATCGAACATTTATCATGTGAGTCTTGACTGTATTTGTCAGAAAAGTAAAGTATTCACAGAAAATACATTTCAAATGCACAAGCATTCTGCATTAGCTGGTATGATTTTGTAAACTCTTCAGGTAATGAATATGATCACATTTTCCAAAGCATGTGTAGGGAATTATGTTTGAGACAAATGGTTCAGTTTGGTTTTTGGCAATGCATTTTGCTTACCAAGGGTAAGTTAGATTTTTTTACAGTGAACACAAATGAAAACAGTGGTACTGTTTTTCTCTCACATTAAAGTACACTGATTTTTCTTTGAATAAGTTTTGTGCTTGTATTGATAGATTAGAGAAGGCTTTTATGTGTGACTGAAAGACATTTAAAGGAAAAATAATAGAGATAATCCCTGTGGGATATATGCTTTTCTTACTGTCAGTGGTTTCATAGTAAGGAAGTACTAGTAATTTACCAAGAATTGTGAAATGAGTGAATTGCTTCTTTTAAAATGCTATCACTCATTGATAGTGTTTGTTTAGAGGGACTTCTGTGATCCTGTGGGTTTAGTACATGTATGTAGCCAACATACCTTAGTGTGCTAAAGCATAGTGTTCTGCCAGTAGAAAAAAATTCTTCTATTAGCACATATACTTCAATTTATAACCTTCAGTATTGTGTCTTAAAGATAAATACACTTGCTTTTGTGTATTTTCCCTCTTGAATAAAAAGACTCCATACATTTCATAAGAAAAATGGAATTCTGTGAATACTTTGTAAAGGTTTTGTGCTCCTTTGTGTGCAAAGAGTTCTGGCGTGTTTCCTAACAATGACATACAGGAATTTTGGGCTTGTGTTTTTTTAAGACTTATGTTGGGTCTTTTTAGGATTATGTAAATGATCACTATTACTCAGGTATACTATTCTTAAGTCATACTTTTCTGTGTAAAAAGCTTGTTAGTGTTTTTGAAGAGTTCAGAAAGTGTTTTGATTTTTTTTTTATATATTTCTCTTTTTTTTTTTTTTCCCTCTGAAGAAATAGTAATGCATGTTCTTGTACTTTGTTAGTTGGACATCAAGTAGACTTTAAAGTGGTTGCTCAGTTTTGTTTGTTAGTTTTTATTTTCCTTACTCAATGTGTCTAGCCTGAAGAATTGTGCCCCCATTTCTATTCCAGGTTTATTTTTTATCTTTCAGTCTATTTCACATTGAGTTTTCAAGAAATACATAAGCGTATGCTGAACTGCAGGCTTTTTGTCTCTTTTAAAAGTGATTTGTTTTGTTTCTTTGCCAAGTTTGAGAGAACCTGTGCAGTCTGATGAATTCAAACATATTTTAAAAATCATTTATTGAAAGTCTTATTTTTCTGCCTCTGTGGTTGAAAATAGTCTAATTTAAATTCTTAAATTTAAATTCTTATTAGTTGTCTTAAGTTCTGTGCAGACTGAGCTGAGCTGTTAACAGTGTTTAAAGAGTGATGATAAATCAGTACTGTGAACATTTCCATCATGGTCTGCATCTAAGTGTTTGCAGAAAGCAGGATATATATTACTAGCACCTTTTTCATTTCATTTGTTGTCAGTTGCAGGCATTAGTAACATGTAATTCTCTCAGTATTATAAAAGTAGTGGTCAGAACTGAAAGGCACATTGGAATCAGCTGGAAACAACTCAAACTCGTAATGTCGTACAGGCACGGCTAAGGTCTGGTCATTGATTTTTCTGCACGGTAACACTAAGGAGGGCTCAGGCAGGCTGGTTTTTCTCTGTTTATATGTAGCTTAGCCCAGCTTTCACTGAATGTAAAAGAAGATTGATTTGTTCTGCAGAATTTCTGGTCCCTTTGTGTCCCATATGGTCTCTAGAATCTCAGTTTGTTTTTTAGATATTCAGAGGTATGGTCTTTGTATGGGAATAGTGGTTCTCAATAAATGAGCGCACCCCTACTGCTACACTAGTGCAGATGATTGGGGACATATGATCACCTGCAATGGCCATATTTATCATTATTGCAAGCATTAGGCTTCTATACACTTCAGACAAGTTGTAATTTCTTCTAAATGACTGTAAGTCTATGGAGAACCAAATCAAAAGACAGTTTTTGCTGAACTGAGCTAAACATTTTTTAATTCCATGCCACACCACATTTTCCTCAAAAGCTGTTTATGTGATCTGGAGCAAAAGTCTCTGAAAAGAAGCATACTTTTTTTTTTTTTCTCTATGCATCCCTCCTTGTTTTTCTTGTCTAATGTTTCTGATTGCACCTGAAAACTCAGTGTTGTTGAGAATTTCTAAATCCTCTTCTGAATTTGCAGTAACCAGTTTATGTGGTTCCATTTGCAAAGAGGAACTGCAGAGCAGTTGTTTAATTTGTTATCTTTGATTAGGTATCTTTTCAAACCTGGATTTAGTCCAAGTAGAAAAACATCTATGAATTGAAATACCTTTGTATTTTGTTTAGGAGGTAATTCTATTACTTTATAAGGTAAGACAGCACATTAAGCTTTTTGTTGTTGTTGCTTGGTTTGTTTTGTTTTATGTTGTTTGGTTTGGTTTGGTTTTGTCATTTTGTTTGGTTTTGGTTTGCTTTTTAAAGAAGTAGAAGTTAAGTATAAGAAAGTAAGATGCTAGTCTTTTTGCCTTCTAACGTGTCCTGTGAGGTTTTATTTTTTGTTTGTTTGGTTGGTTTTTTTTACATTTCATCTTTTAAGAGCTAATAAAATTGTTTTAAGTAATTACAGCTGCCAAAAACATTAAATATCTGACTCGGTTATCTGCTAGTTCTTTAATTGTAAAACATAACATATAGTAGTATACTTATTTAAATAGAAATGCAAAGAATAAAAACAAACAAACCCATGGTTTTATGCTGCAGATTTATTTCTTTATTTTTAACTGTGAATGGTTGCTTACACCTATGAAAATATTTCTGTGTTGAAATTAAGTAGTTGGACTTGGTTGGCAAGAGAAACCTGCTGACTGTGAGAGATAACAAAAATAGTAGACAGAATTGCTGTCAGCTAGCTGCTTTTGCTTGCACTTGGATTATTTCTGCTACTGAACACAAAAGATTTTTCCATTAATCATCTTCTATTTTTCTTTTGTTATGAGAAATTATTCATCCATCTTTGCCAGCTTAAATAAGTAAACATGAGCATAATCAGTGAGAACAAAACAGTGCCAGGAGCTTGGGCTGTAGAATTAAGGAATAATGCACAATATGCTGAGAACCAAGCATATTTAAGATACTCTTTCTTCAGTTCTTTGGGACTGAGAACAGGCTGGTGCTTCAACTGCTCATGCTTCAAAGCCACAGAAGCTTGTGGCAGCTATCTACATCTTTGAAAGACTCAAGCAAAGATCAATTTTTTAATAATTACTGATTTATGTGTTTTTGAACGGGGTAGGTGGTGAGAAACATGGTGATGATTTCTGTTAGAGCATTGACCCGGGACATAGAAGGCCAAAGTATTTTCAGTTTCAGAATGCATAGAATGGCCTCTTTAGTCCTCTCAAGAGACAAGCAGGGCTTGAGGTGGACACTTCATGCTCCTCCTGTTAAACTGAATCTCCTGTGCAACAAACTACGACATTAATGGGATCACAGAAGATACAAGTGAGAGGTACCATGTCTGTGCAGTCTGTTTACAGGGCCACTTCAGGAGAAGAAAGACATTCATAGTCTACAGCCTACAGTCTCTGTTTCTTGCTTCAGCAGTTAGGCTTTGACTGGAATACAAATGTTGATGTGCACTTTTGATTTAGCCCCAAAAATCTCCAAAGGGACAGGGCATTTCCATGCTTCCAGGTTTGAATTTCTGTCCTCCTACTTAACTGTTAATGCTTAAGGTAAACCAGGATGTGTGGGGTGTTGTTTTGTTTCTTGTTTTTTGTTTGGTTGGTTTTTTTTGTAGGGTAACATATTCTTTGGACAATTTGGGGTTAGTATATTTTGCTAATTTAAACATTTATTTTTCTTTTTTTAGTCTATTATGTTTAATGTATTCCTAAAATAAGTTAAAGGCTTGAAATAGGTTGGTACTGCAATAGACTATAATAACAAAATATTTGCTTAATTTCTTGGTCACACAGTTTATTTGAATATCTGTGAGTGAGGGAACTTGTGAGGAAAAAGGAATCAGACTTTTCTGAGTTATAGGGAAATTGCAGTCTTTAGAATTTACCATTTAGTAGCCCTGTTGACAGCAAGAGTAGTAGTAGGAAAGTAGTCATGCTTACTATGCAGCTTTACTTTTAAAAATTGAACTCCAGTCAGTGTTTATTGTGAATGTGAAGAAAATCCAACTTACTTCTGTTGTAGTATTACATTAGAATTGGTGACATATTAGGATCATTTTGTATTTTCTAACTTTTCAGTATCTTCTCTTTAAATATGAGAGAAAAATATAGGGAATTTCATACATTTCAAGAAAATAAATGCCTATTTTTGTTTCAGTCCTTTAATCCTGCAAATTAAAGTTTGTAGTGAATTCAATGGCAGAATGTTTGGGGTTTTTTGGGGGGGTCTTTATTACTATTATAGTCCTTCTCATCTTATGTTTATTTTGTTTTAACAGAAATGCAAACTCATGTTCCAGTTCCTTAGTGTTACTTCATTTTAGAAAGAGCGATATTGATATTTATAGCTTGACAAAGCCCTTGAGTAACTGGAATTTCACACCATGTCATGAAGTGTTTGCAAATGTATCTTTCTTTTCCTTCTAATTTTTAAATTTTGTGGCCAGTACAAGTTAGAACATGCTCCAAGGAGTTGTTGTCCAAGACAAGCTTCCATAAGCTTTCTTTAAAATATAATTCAAGCTGGAATGAGAAACCTAAATCATTGCCATTGGTGTGGGAAGGGTAACTGTCTTTAACCCGTGTTATTACACATTATAAAATCCACAGGAGAGCGCTAAAGGAAACCACACTCCTTAAATTCCGTTGTGCATGGAGCAGTGTTTTTTAAATTGCATTGGCTGAGATTTCCAACTGCAGCAGGTCCTGCTTGTTTCTTGTCAGGAAGGCAATATGATTGGTTCTGTACAGGCCTCTTGGGTCATCACAGCCAAAAGCTGAAATGAGTAAAGTAACTGAGTGATGGTTTCAAGCTGTGAAACACTAGATGTCATCTTAAAACTACCCAGCAGATGACAAAAGTCTTGTCATTAATTTTGAAATGTTTTTTTCCAGACTGTTTTCCCAAATGTCCAGTTACAGTGGTGATGGCTGGGCTGATGCAATTTGCTGTTTGACAGGATAGTTTACCAAATCTTCTTGTTAAATGCCAAATTACTGGTTTTTTTGCTACTGCCCTGTAGGAACTATTACTTTTCTGAGAACGTTTCTAACGATTTGTTGGAGATAGGGCAAGGAGAAGGAGAAGCAAGGAACAGCAGCTGCAGTAGACAATCTGTGAATAACATTCCTCATCCCTTTTTTTTTTCCATTAAAGAAGCTTTAGATTCCTTTCAGTTTTTTGGTGACCAGGCCAGACAGCACAAATTCATGATCAACCTGTATTATTCTAGGCTTTCATTGACTACTGTTGACAAAGTAACATTTACTGTAACTTGGTGGTATCCATCTCCAAATGGGTTGTGTTTGAACGTTGAACAATTGATTAACGTGTCCTGCTCATTCAGGGTTGTTCTGTATGATGCAGTCCCCTGGGAAGCTTTCAGCACAGTAACTGCATCTTTGTAGAAAGATACCAGTTTGCTACATTTACCATAAGGTTAGACTAGAAAAATGTTAAGTGCTTTGTGAGCAGCTTTTGTATGTCAAAGTAAATAAAAGAAAAAAAGATGCTTAAGCTCACTGTTTTGAAATTCTGTAGTCTCTTTCCATGTGGTCTAACATTAAGTAATAGTTTAATTTTCCCATGCTATTAAAAAAAAAAAAATCTGTAGCTGGAATTTCCAACACTTTAAAGTTGGCTTGTTGCTTTTCTATCGTGATCCCATTATGTTGGGTAGAAAGAAATTGTTTGATCATCCAATACTCCTACTTTGCAACTCATAGATTAGAAATTTGTCCTTGTTAAAGAGATCTGCAACAGATGGCCTTTTCTATTAATATGCTGCTAAAATTTCTGTTGCTTGAAAAAAGCTCTTTCCTAATTACTTAGTTCTGGGTGGAGCTATTCATGCCAATGTTTAAATGTGTTGCTATTTCTTCTCAGCAATGCTGTTTTAAATCTCCATGCTTCCTTGTGGCATAGTGGGTTATAAATCTAAATGAAACTTTAAAAAATCTTATTTTAAGGTAATACTTGTTAAGTGGGTGAGACTAGCATTTCAGTTCTGAGTTATTTCTTTCTAGATTTTGGAAATTAATACTGCCTTTCTAAAGACAGAAAATACTGTCTCGTGCAACAATGCTTGTAACTTCTATTGAAAAGCAGGTGAAAGAGGTGGAAGAAGAGTAGGAGAAGATTTCTGCAGCTGGGTGATAGAAGTAGTTTGCTCAGGGATCTGTTGTATCCAGAATTTTTGCTGTCTACTAAAACTAGCTATTTTCATTAAAGCATCTAGATTTTATCTAAAATAACTTACAACATGCTATGAAATCGCATAGAAATTTCAGTAAGTGTTTTCTGATTACAGCAGAATATGTGTATTTTTCAGTTTTTCCTCAAGGCTTTCAAGTATTATAACTACTCTGTATGCTTTGGGGAAGTCTTGCAGTTGTACAGAGTCCTTGTATGTACTAGATGCTGTCTGAGGTGACTACCCATCTCAGCTCAGAAGATGTTTCTTCATTTAGAAGAAGGTCAAAGAACATGTTTCATGTTCCCTTTGTAAAGGAGAGATAAAGAGGTACTTCTAAACTTAAAGAATTTTATCTAAAAAAAAAAAAAAAAACTTTAAATGTTACATGATTTAAAAAGTCATCTTTTGAGTTTTAAAAAGCAAATGAATATTTATGAAACTATTGGTTCTTTCTGAGTAATAAATATTTGTATATTCATGCATTAAGAACATTATTGGGTTTGAAGTCCTAAATTCTACAGTAAGATGTATTTTTATTAAGATTACGATCATGCTAAGCCTCATGGATGCTTATGCTACTTTAAAAGAAACCAAATCCTAGTTCATTTTAGTCAAACCTTTTTGACTTTTAAAAGTTAGGGTAAATCAAGTAAATGTAATAGTAACTAGATTCTTATTAGCCAATGTAGTCATTTAAATTGCTACAAGTTATGTGAGCTATCAGTAGTGATGTAATGCTTGGAAGTATTTAAAAAAAATGCAGAAATTTACATTTTCATTCTAACTCTTACTGTGTAGTGAGTAATTATGAAAATTTATATATTTGTTGTCAGGTATCAGCATTCATTGTTTCTAGTGGTAATGTGTAAACTGAAGTTCCTAGTTTTCCCTTGCCATAGGAGTGTACTCAGGGCCAGGCAACTGAGATCCTGAGAGCATAGTCACATCAGGCCCATGCTCACACACCAGACTCATGCACACAATACATCCATGGCAAATTGCCATGGATGGACAGAGGCAAGAGGGTGACACTTTTGCAGGCATCAGTGTGTCACAAAATTGCTCATATAAACACGAATGACCCTAATGGGTTTATGTTTTCCTTTTCAATCAGGTTCAAAGTCTACTAGCAGATCTGATACTGAGCCATCCACATGTGCACACTCACATGGGTGTCTCCTAGTCCATAGACCCTTGACCTCTGTTACCCACCTCAAGCAACTCTTATCCAACTTGCGAGCTAGTACAACCTGAACTTTGTAAGAGGGGTACATGAGCATGCTTATATAGGTCTGTACAGTATCTGAGCCCAGACCTGTGGTCTCCCTGGTAAGATGGTCTTCAGACCCATGGTCCCTCCAGTCAGTATTCAGCTGCCAGGTCTTTCATGTCCCACTTACCAGCTTATCCTGTCTCAAGTTCGACAGCAGGTTTAGAAACATGTCCCCTAACACATGATAGAGAACTTAATCACAGAGTGTATTTTCAGAAACAGAATTTATGATTTATTAAGGAGGTGAGACAGGCTACAGTGATCACATGCAGGAGTTGGCCTGGCGAGTATATTGGCCAGAAGCCTGCTTGCTTGCATCTGTCCTGTTTAATCTCATTCCTTCCTTATTTTGTCATGCTTATTCCTCCTGGATTCATCTTGGGCTTTCCCTTCCTTTAGCTCTTCATCTAAACATCTTACTAAAAATTCCATGTTTGCCTATAAAAAAAATACAAAATTATTCTATAAAACGGTTCACAGATCTCCACAATTCATCTCCTACCCAGCATCCCATAGCTAGTTTGCTCTCTTTCTCATGAGATCCACAATAATCTTGTTTTCCTTCTCATCAGTTAAGAGTTCAGGCTGAATCTCTTGAAGGCTTGAGTTTTTCTTACTATGGCTCATTGATCAGGGTCTCCAGAGTTCTGGGCTTTGTTATTATTCCTGTTACCTACAGTTTGTCAGCTGCATGTTCATTTTATCACTTCTATTTCTTGGCCTTTGTCTCTTATGCTGAACAGCTGTTATTTTTTACAGAAAGTTTCAATTCAGATTAAAAGTATTCTTGTTTTTCTCCTCATTTTTCTTCCTTTTCCTTTCTCCATGTTGGAATACTACTTTTCTGACTTAAATGGCTGTTTTTCAAGTGAGTTCTTGATGTCCATAGGGAGAAATAAGGAATCTTCTTGAAATTTATGCCTGACTTTTCTCATACTGGTAGGTGGTTTCGTCCAGAGTAGTGTATGTTTTCCAATAACTAGGAATTATGGTTCAAATGTCTCTGCTAAATTTTCTGCGTACCATTCTGTTTCTGTATCACAAAGGTAAATGCTGCATACTTCTCTAAATAATACCATTACTTTATCAGTTAGAGTCTGAAACACTATTTCTAAGACATGTTTGTGTTGAATATGTTAATAATCGAAACAATTTTTTTCTTTGTAGAACCAAAATTGCAATTTCAGCCACCACATCAAGTACAGCACAAAGTTATGAATACAGAACAGAATGGCATCAAAGAGAATCATTCAAGACATGTTTCTCGCAATGACATGAGACAACCAAGGAATGAGAAACCCCCTCGTTTTCAAAGGGATATTCAAAATTCAAGGCAGGCTTTGGAAAGTGGTGGGTTACCAAGAAACAGAGGTCCTGAAAGGCACAGCTCTTTAGAACACTGGACAGATGAAAAAAATAAAAGTGACAGACATTATCCTAGAAATGACAGGCCAAAGGATTTGGGTTATCCCATAGCCACTCACCAGGGTGATAGTACTTTCAAAAAAAGGGATAACAATACGCAAAGTAGAGTAGGAAAAGGGGTGTCTTTCACAGAATTCAAGGAGAACTCTGCTGCTCAAGACTCTACAGACAACAATAACCAGAAACGTGGGAAAAGGGAAAACCAAATACACAGTTCTGAAAATTTTTGTGATAGGAAGGCACGAACAATAAGTAGTGAAGCCTTTATGGTAAAAAGTGAGCAACATTTTGGTGTTAGTAACGATTACCAAAATCCTGGCAGAACTGATCATTTTAATGCTGTACCAAATGGAGATACTGAACATCATCAGAAAGGAAGACGAGTAGGACCCATCAAATCATCAGGACCCACTTTGATCCCATCTTTTGATGATAAAATGCTGTATTACAACACTGGCCCCAAAAGGAGATCTGGGCCCATCAAACCAGAGAAGATATTAGAACCTTCTATTCACATGGAGTATGGAAAAAGTTGGAGACCAGGGGATGAATGTTTTGCTCTTTATTGGGAAGACAACAAGGTATGCCTTTGTCAGATGAGAAGTACCTCAAATTGTACCTTTCCTATTTTCTTACATACATGTGGAGGGTGTAGCATGCAAGCACAGACATGGGCTTTGTTCATAGGTGTGTAGTGTGCTTCTTCTGTGGCTAACTTCTAGTTCTTTTTTTCTTTTTTCTTTTTTTATGAGATACGTCACTTACATTTGTTGCATGAAACTTTAACCACTTAAATAAGTCTTCTTGAAGGAGATCGTTTAATTTAGGTGGAGTTTAAGATGACTAAGCTCCTAACTGAAACATTCAACTTAAGTGCTGAAAATGTGAAGGGATGATGGTAGATACAGGTGCCTGTATTCTTTTTCAAGGAACAACAAACAGGATGCTGTGCTGTCTGGAATAGTGTGTAATGATGGATGTGTAATGCCTTTTTTTCTAGAATAACTCAGTGTGCAGCCTTTACTAGCAGGGGAAGGCCAGAGTCTGCAGGAACCGGACTGTTTAAAAACCTTGCTATTTTATTTCAATCATCACAGAAAGGAAACAGCAAAAGGCTTATTTTTTACTGTCACTGGTAGACGAGGAGGAGCAGCTGAGGGAATTGGGATTTGTTTAGCCTGGAGAAAAGGAGGCTCAGGGGAGGCCTTGTCATTCTTTGCAACTCCCTGAAAGGAGGTTGTAGCAAGGTGGGGATTGGTCTATTTTTCTCCCAGGCAGTAAGTGATAGGACAACAGTAAACAGCCTTAAGTTGCATGAGGGGTGGTTTATATTAGTTATTATGCAAAATTTCTTCACTGGAAAGATTGTCAAGCCCTGGAACGGGCTGCCCAGGGAAGCAGTGGAATTGCCATCCCTGGAGGAATTTAAAAGATGTGTAAATGAGGGTGACGGTTTGGGACATGGTTTAGTGGTGGCCTGGCATGCTGGGTTAGTGGTTGGATTTGATGATCTTAAAGGTTTTTTCTAACCAGAATTATTTTATGATTCTAGTAGCTGAAGAATTTGTGGAACAAATGAGTTATGCTGCATGATATTTTTGTTTTATTAGCTTTTAAATGTTTTAATACTTCCTCTTCAGCTGTTTTTCAGAGATTTCTCTTGCAGCAAGACACTTTCATCTTCTCCTTTGCTAAAGAAGTTTTAGGCTCTTTTCTTTGATTTATTATCTGTTCAGGAGTTCTCTGTCTCTCTTCTTGGGTAGTTTCTTCAGGTTTTTTTACCCTTTCTGATAATCTGAGAATTACCTTAAATATTATTGTTATTTGAATAGGTTTTATTCTCACCATTTTCTGTTTGTTTGGTGTGGGTTGTTTTGTTGGGTTTTTTTGGTGTTCTTTTTCTATTTTATTTTTATTGGGGGGTATGTGTTTGGTTGGTTTTGGTTGTTGTTGGTTTGTGGGTATTTTATTTAAGTGTTTTTCTTTTTTTGGTCTTTTTTACAGGAAGTAGATAGTTCTGCTGACTTTTTTGGTTGACTAAAACAGATAAGGCATGCAGAATTTTTGGCAGGAGCAAAATATAATGAGTTGACTCTCAGAAACAGGGATATGTAGCTCGGGTGGATGGATTAATATAAGATATAATGTCATATTATGGATTTGCTTCTTATTTCAAGAAGCACATTTGCAGTAATATGAGATGAAGTTTTGAAATTCTGGAAAAGTATGAAAATTACATGATAAGTAGATACGTTGTAATCCCAGTCTGTTACCTGAAATTTATTCATCACGTTAGAAGGGTTGGTTTTTGTTTTTGTTTTAGTTTTTTTTTTTTGGAAGGCCATTGGTTTTTTTAGTAGTAATAAATGCTGCTGCTCACATCTAGGATGAAATGTGATGATAAAATACACTACTGAGGTTAACCTTGTTAACCACGGCAGTGATTTCTTTGTATTCAATGAGATGAAGTGATTGAGTGTCTTTGGGTAATGTGATCTTTGCATAAAGGGCAAGAAAGAGTTTAGAATTGGTTAGTTTTATCGTATTTTTATCATATTGTATTTTGTGTTAAAATAGGTCTGTGTTAGTATATACAGTATATCTGGCTGATAAGCAGCTACTGATACATGTATTTTAAGAAAAAGTCTTGCTGTTAACTTCTGTATACAAAAGCATGTGTGTTAGTGATGAATTTGTTCTGTTTTCAGAGAAATGAAAACAAATCTTCTAAATGTTCACTCTGATTTCATAAGCTGCATATTTTCTTAATGAATATTCTTAATACATTCTACTTTGTCCTTGTAGTCCACCATGTGAAAGTTTAATATATCTCATTATATAATACAGACTCAGAATGAATATATATGTGTGTGTGTGTATATGTGTCTTTATACAAAAGTATTTGTTAAGCTGTTTGTGGTATTTCAGGTAGTATTTTGTGACATTTGAAAATTTCTCTTTTAAGTTCTACCGTGCAGAAATTGAAGCTCTCCATTCTTCTGGGACAACTGCAGTTGTTAAATTCTGTGATTATGGAAATTATGAAGAAGTGCTTCTCAGCAACATCAGGCCTGTTCATGCAGACACATGGGTATGTGATAACAAATTGTATTAAAAATATAAGCTACATGTCTGTACAAAAACTGTAACCCTTCAGAAATCAATACCTACTCATGCAGAGAGTGGTAGATGCATGTGCAGAAAAACAGTTAAGTGAATACACAAACAAACCCTCAACTTCTAGTTGTCTTTATGCAACTCCATAATAGTGTATTATTCTGTGGTATCCCTCCTGTATAATAAATTTCAATTGTATTGTTTGAATAATCGACCTGTCAGCCAAACAGTTTTATGCATATTTTCTCTCTAAAAGTTGCTACTTACTCTATTAAACAGTTTTCTGTTTTATTTCAAATACATTGTATGTTGTTCTGTAAAGGTTAGGAAACAGACTTTTAAAGAAATACATATTCTGAAGGTTTTTACTATGTGTGTATGTATGGCTAAAAATAGATATCTGTATCACTTTATTTTGTATCATATTCTATTGTTTCATTGATTTCTGCTTTGCCAAACATTGTGGTGGTGGAGGTATATGCCTCAAAATCTGTTTTATGAGGTTTAGAATGTATTAGCCTTAGGGAAGTTGGAAATTTCAAAATACTTTAGTTGTGAATGTCATAGAAATAGAGGTAAACTTTTTTAAAAAAATAATATATCAGGAGTGCACAATTCTTTGCTGTTACTCTCACTATAAAAAGCTGCACAAGAAGTATTCATATTTGTATATTAATTCCTTAATGATGAGTTGTGCTTATTTTAATTCCTTACCTCTGAGTCATGCAGCCATGTTACTACTGTTTCAGAGGCTGAACAGTCAACTACTGCTGTTTCCTGCCAGTGGTCTATTAACTTGTGTTGTTGCCTGTAGCTCTCAGATGCCCTTATGTCCTCTGAGATGGCCTTTTTTGTACTTGAAAAGATATCTGAAGCTCTTCCCAGCTGATGCATTGCTATTTTTTGAAGCTTTTGATTACAGTCTTGAGAAGTAGCTTTTTTTTTTTTTTTTTTTTTTTTCCCCCTGTAATCCTTTGAATTTGAAAGGTAGCTCTTGCAGTCTCAGAACTTGCCCTGGTGTTGAGATGAAGTTGATCTAGTAGTGAGGTGCCAACCTGAAGCAGCAGTCGTTCTTCCTGCTTCTTCTATCTCTGACCACTTGTTCTTCCTCTTCCCTTTCCTCCCATGTTGGATCATCCATCAGTCATGTAGCCACAGGATGAGTTGAATGAGAGGGACTACTTTTTTGTTCCACTCAGGTTTGTTTGTTTTCTTTCAGAGTTACTTAAAGCTGACACAAGATGGTGGGATGGTGTATGGAGAGGGGAGTCTGCCACTGAAGTAGCATAGTCCTAACATCATACTGCAGCCTGATCTAGTTGTTGAGGCTTCCTCAGTTTTTACTTTGGAGAAATAAGGATTTTTCAAGGACCTTTCAATCCAATCAGAAATGAAAGATAACTTTCTGAGGCTCTTTTTTTTCTCTCAGGGGAGCCTAGGTAAATAGCATAAATTCAAACAACTAAATTTAGGTTGTTATTATTACATAAGATAAATGCCAACCAACATCTTCACAGTTAAAAAATTTTTATGTTTTCTTTCTGAGGTTTTATTGGTTTGTTCCTAAAAGGTCCTTGCAGCTATAGGATTTTTGCAGAAGCAAGTTGATTAGGACCTTGCTCTTCACTCCTTTGTGCTTGGACACAAACTCTAGTCCTTACTATGCATTTGCAGCTCTTAATCACCCATTGGAGTCATGCTATGATACTCAGGTTTGTCTTTTAAGCTGAATATTGTTGGTCACTTTTCTTTGTCTCAGTGTTCATATGAATATATACATCTGGATAGCTCACACAGATGCAAAATGAGAGAGGGTCTCATGCTGCTTAATTTGTAATTCTTTGCCATAATATTTAAGTAACTTTGTGATATTTCCTCTTTACAAGAGAACAGATTTTAAACTGACCTCAGTAATTACTTTTCTCCCACTGATTGATGTTATCAACAACAATCAACTCGTTTTATTAGAAGTGTTACCCTGAGTTCTGTTTCAGATCTTCCAGGTAACTTCCAGATAACTAAGTCTTTCTTAGCTATCTGTATTGAAGACTTGTTACTAATATAGAAATGTACTGTGTGTGATTTCTGATGTCCTAATGTTGACAGTTTTTCAGACACCTTTTTCAAAGAGTGTTTTATATTAAGATTTAGTGAATTGACTTAAAGGTATAAATTTAGTTTGTGTGTTAGAATTGATTATTCCTTACTGCCTTCTCCAACATGCTTTTTGATACTCGTGTGTGGAATGGAATTTTTTTTTCCCAACAAATATAACCTAGTGAATGTTTACCACTGGGAAGAAGAGGGAAGGAAGAAAGAAAGGAGGAAAAAAAAAAGGTTGCTCAACTAATTACTTGAAAAAAACATCCAAAATATTTTTGATTTTGATATTATTTTGATGATGTGATCTATTGTTTAAGCACCCGAGCTTCTGGTCTACTTTTGGTAACCTTTACAAGTCTCTAAAATAGTGAATGAATGAAAATTCTTTACATTGTTGGCAGGTTTAATATAATTTCATTTTCTCTTCTCCTCCTGCTCGTTGACATTCTGCACTCTGTTCCTGCTGTCTCTCTAATACTGAACAGCACTTCATTGCTACAAGATTTGTAGCTTTGGTGGTTTTAGTTTTCTTGTTGTGGATTTTTCTTTTGTTTGTGGGGTTTCTTTTTGATTGCAGATTGAATACGCCTGGTAGTCTCACGATGCTTTGTGCTTTCCACTGTAATGGAAAAAGTATTACTAGATAATCTTAAGACTTCTTAAGACTACTCTCCACCATTTAGTTTGCCTTCAGTCTTTTTAAGTTTTTGGTCCCTCTGACACCTAACATGCTGCTATTTATCTTTCTGATGGCTGGAACTGTAGAAGAAAAAGCTGTGTTTTACATAAGGTAAATCAAAAAGCTGGTGGGGAACTTTTTTTTTCTATGTAAATATATGTGAGAACACGAAAACCGTTGTGGTTTGTTGAGGTGGTTTTTTTGGGGTTTTTTGGTGGGTTGTGGGTTTTTTTGTTTGTTTGTTTTGTTTTGTTTTTGTTTTTGTTTTCCTTCTTAATGCTTGCAAAATATGCCTTAGGTATGCAACTCATAAATATTATTAATAATAAAATAATACTTGGATTCCACTGTTCTAGAATTCTAAGTATCTTGTATGTAACACTACAATACTGTACCCTTCCATTTCCCTCAATATAGCAGGGGTCACATAATGAACACATTATAATCCCAATGAAAAAATTCACTGAAAAGCCATTGCAGAAATAAAACCTGCTTGTTTGTTTTTTTTTTCCTTGTAAAATATGTAAGATTATACTAACATCTGAAAAGCATGGAACATTAAGAGCCTTCCTGACTCACTTAATAGTTTGTTCTGTGGAAAAAAACCACCTTAAATAAAGTCAAGATAATACTTGAAACTTTAAGTCTTAATTTTATTCTCTAACTTGCAGGATTTTTTTTCCTCAATAAATTATGAAAATGTGTGGCCTAAGTGCTGATCTTGTGATATTTTTCTCAATGCCAAGTCCTTGCCTTCTTTTTCCATTTACTTAGTCATGTGATAGGCCTTGTCCTGCTGTTTATACTATGACAACACTGCTTTTTTTTTTTGTTTTCTATAATTATATGAAGGAAATAAACATTGTCATTTTCCCACTAATGTATATTATGGCCTCATTCTGATTGTTGTAAAAACAAGCTAAAATTCATAGGAACTCTTTGCTTACAGTAATTCACTTAAAAATACGAACTTTGAAGTGAAGTCTGTAGCTTAGCTTAGTTTCCTCTTCCCGTATCTTGTACTGTATTTCTGCTTAAAGAGGTAAGAAGGCAAAAACTCTTTTTAAGGTTTGTATGATCCTAGATCTTCCATAATTTGTTTTGTTCTGTGGAGACTTAAAATCCACTTTGCAGTTTTCCTCAACTCATTCCATGAGTAAAGAATCTGTTGAGGAAAGAAAATAGCAGAGAGTCTCTGATTAGAGTTAATTCATGCCAGCAGATGTTTGAGAGAACAAATTTGGTAATGTTCTGTCTTTCACCTCACAGAGCTCTAAAAGCTTTCTACAGGTGTTGAATTATCTTAAACTGTAATTCAGGGCTTTCTTATACCTGTCCCCTGTTTCAGGTAAGTGAAGAAGTAAACTCCTCTGAGTTCTCTGAAGCTGTTCAAACCTGTCTCCAGCAACATAAAGAGCAACACTGAAAACCACTAAATGGTGAAGGCTTAGAACTGCCTTTATAAACTGGGCAAGACTTCTGCTTATCTGTTTTCTGAAGGTTTTGAACCTCCAGTGTCTTGATGTACAACATGCAAATACTTATTTGGAGGATTTGGTGCCATTTCTTTATGGCTCTTTGGCCTGGACAGCCTTGGCATCACGCTGTGATCTTTTTGTGTTGTGTGCCAAGCAGGAAATCTTTCCCATTGAATAATGAAGTAGATGCAGTAGATAAACCTGTCTTGGCTGGATCTCTTCTCTAGCTTCTGTTCTCATTGACTATACTAAAAATAAGGCTGTTAAAAGGTAATTTACAGTCTAATTAACCAGTTCTAAGATTACTGTAGGAAAAATGTCTCTAAATAGTTGCTTCAGACAAGAATTTAATGTCCTTAGTCATTCGGCTTCTGTACTGTTAGCACAATCTCTAGAATAATTTTACAGTTCATAATCACTCATTGACTGAAGGAATTAAATGAAGACTGAGTATTTTGGACTACCTTTCTTCATGACTGATGGTAAACACTGACTAAATAGTTTCCACAAAAGGTTATAATTTTGGTTTGTTAAATTCAGATTTAGGCAGGTAATTTGTTGGGATGTGCTTCATTTTCTCTCTCACCAATATGTCGTGGTTTTATTTGCCTCTATCCTGCCAAGCTGAAAAATTACTTTTCATAGTATTTCCTGAACTGTTTTTAAAATTTGCATACTGGAAATGGTGCCTTAAATTCCATCACATCTTATGCAGAGCATCATCATACGTGTCTTTATGCAGGATTAACCTTCAGATTGTCCTACTGCCAGGATAGTTCTTCATGTAATTTATTTGTTTTCCCAGCCTTCTCTTAAGAGGAAGTATTTAGAGACAAGTATTATGGAAAGCATTTATCCTGATAAACTGCTAGTAACTATTTTTCTCACCCACCTCTATCTCTGAGAAACTACATAGTTTTTCAGACTTTAGTCTTGTATATCCATTTTGGAATATAGACAGATGATCACAGCTATTTCTCTGGAAATTAGTGTACCTTAGCTGAAATGTAGTAACTGGTATTTAAAGGTGGTTAAGGAACTGCATTTTACTTAATAAACTAAAAGCAAGCAAATTTCAGTTGAGAGGAGGTAATTTATACAAAGTACACATAAAACAACGGCTTTCCATTTTCTGTCTGTATCCTTAGGCAGTGCAAAATATGTTTGAATCTTCCAGTTGAGCATTTCATATTCATCAGACTATGAAATATCATTGAAAATTATTGCCAGCTGTACAAATCAGATTAAGGAGGTATTTTTCCCCTCTTTCTTGTAGTTGCTGGGGAAAAAAAAAAAAGTTGACAGATAAATCAGGATACTTGGAGCATTACACCCTTCTTCTCCTCCTCCCCATCCCCTTGCTATGAAATGTAATTGCATATGATGATGATTTATTATTTGGAGACTGCATACGGGCTCTGTAGTTTGTTTATTTTGAGAAAGACTGTTCCTCACTAAACACCTTCCTTTAAAGGGACTTCTAATTTTGTTTTGAGATAGCATAGCTTAACCTGGTTTATGTATTGTGTTTGATCCTGTTCTTGTGTGATGAAAGTTGTTCAGTTTCCCATTTTGAGTCTTCTGAAGGGTTTTATTACCATATTTTTCTGTACTGTATGTGTTGAGGTTGAACACGTTTAGTATGTAAAAGAAGCTTGATGTGTAAAATGTCTGGACTATTCCTGCCATCACCCTTTCTTTTCTGATTTCCCTGTCTCTTTCATGTTTCAGTGGTCTGGATGTGTCCACATTTAGTAGATTAATTCAAAGGATTTTCGTTAAAAGGGAAACTTGAGGAATTGGTGTGTATCCTTGACTGGTTGCTTTCTAGGGAAGAGAGACATGATACTGTTAGCTTGGTATCACAGAAGAAAAGCTATAACAAACCTAATTTATAATGGAGTATGTGTATATGATTCCAGATACTACTGCCTCTTACATATACAGTGCATGTTGAATTAGCACATGTTCCTCAGCTGCTTCTCATCAGACTGATGTTCTTTCTTTGCTCTTCTTTGGACATGCTTCAGAATCTCAGTATCCTGAGTGGTACAAAGTGCAAAGTACAGGGGGATGATCACTTCTCTAGTACTTCTGGCCACACTTTCTTGGCCACCTGGGCACTCTGCTGGCTCATATTCCACTATTCGATCCAGCCTGTCCAGATCCTTCTGCAGACCCTTCATGCCCTCAAGCAGATTGACACTTCTCTCCAACTTGGTGTTGTCTGCAGCTTTACCGAGGGTGCACCCAATTGCCTTGTCCAGGTCATTGGTAAAGACACTAAAGACAACTGGCCCCAATACTAAGACTTGGGGATCACCATCTGTGACTGGCCATGAGTTCTATCCTGCATCAGTTTAAAAAGCACCTAATTTTTATAGGAATTGCTTCATGGACAGTTTCACTTTTAAGACCTTAAATTGCTGTGTCTTTGCACCACCTATAAGCAGTCTTGGTTTTCTGGTTGGTTTTTTTTTGGTTAGTTGGTTGGGGCATTTGTGGGTTTTGTTTTGATTTTTTTACTTAATTATGAGTTGAGACAGTTGTTTTATTTAAATTTTTTCTGTATATATACACTGAAATACATTTTGCCATGTTTTACTTTCTGGGTTTTGTGTGTGTGTGTGTGTGTGCAGTTGGTCATTCAGAAGTAAAGTCATAGGTGTTTATCTACTGGATATACACGTATGTTTGACTTCAAGGATTTGTGTGCCAAATTTTGTCTTAAGTGAGCGTGCACACAGCATTCTGTTTTACCTAAATTCCCTGTTTAGGTTTTGATGATTGTTTTGAGCCCTTACAGTAAAACACAAATAATTTCTTGTTGTATCACTTAGTGGGTTTTTTTCCCTGAATTTTTTGTTGGTAGAATTTTGTGATTGTATACTAAAATAAGTCCAGCAATACAGCAAATACTTTTTTTCCCCCCATATGGAATTGTATGGTTTTGCTTACACTTGTAGTACAATATATATAATTTTTTTTTTCAGGATTACAGAATCATTTATTAGAAATTTAGTGTCTGAAATTAATATGTGGTAAGGCTTTAGTTGATAAATTGCATGCCAGAAGAATGCTTTGTAGAATTTTACAGAATCTGGCCAAGAAAATATACAATTATTTGACTTCTGATGTTTGGTTAGTGAAAGTGAGGAGAAAAGATTTATTATCATTAATGTATTTCTGATGCTAAAGAAAGGGCTGCTCAGGGAAGAACAATCTTGAAATTTTTATTTTATTTTGTGAGCAAAAAAGCAGCAGATGTTAAAGTGTAGTTATATGCCACCTAGTTGTACATACCATAGTCAGGAACATCCTTACTTGTGGACCATGTGTGTTCAGTGGAGACAAAGACATACCCTCATAAGGATCAGTTCCTTTTTGTAAGTGTAAACAAGGGAAACAGGTGATTTGTGTACATTTTGTTTGTTTGGTTGGTGTTTTTTGTTTGTTTGTTTGTTTTAATTTTATTTTTTCTGTTTTGTTTTATTTTAGTGTCATTACAGCAAGCTTGTTCTAATGAATTATCAGCAACTTTGGAATTTGACTCCTCCTGCATTAGGGAAACCATTAACTGAGTTTCTCTGTTGCATAAAAGGCTATATATAGAGCTTGAAAGTAGAAGATAGTGTTTTATTTATATAGTGCATGAAAATCTCTTACAGATTAAGAAAGTGTAGAAGAGAGAAAGGTGGAATCAGGATAGGAGGTTAAAACATTCTATAAATGGGCATGAATTACTCTGGCTGCATATAGAATGGCAACAAACAATAATAATCTAATTGCAGTTCAAAGTCTCAGGAGGTTTTTTGTAAATCATACAATACCATACAGCAAGTCAATTATATCCCTTTAAGGACAATTAAAGTTACGTTAAGATACTGCAGTAAACCTCTCAGTAATTTCTGTAATACATTTAACACTGCTATTTCTGTCATCACTGCTTCATATTGTATAGTGTAATATAATATTTAACTATAGGAAAGCTAAAGCTAAAAGCTTCAGCAGAACTATTGATGGTTTTGATTTAAAAGTCAAATCAGGTTACATATGGAGTACTGTACGTGTAGTGTATATGCATTTATATACACGTGTCATCTGTACTATCTAATGCTTGTAATGTCCTGTATGTAGCTAGATGTTTAAGGGATTCTGACTTTCAAGTAGGAAAAGAATGTGCATACTTTATAAATCCTTTACAGTTGTTATCCTGCATATCCTTTACAGACAGAAAATAAGACAAATGGATCAGTAGTCCCTACTGCTGATGGAGTTGAGCTTCATTATTGGTAGTGGCAAAAGTCAAATTTCCTCAGGCATGTACTATT